>BPLR01012061.1:0-105148 GCA_021605095.1 Caerostris extrusa | reverse complement strand
CATGCAACATTGATAACAATTCTACTACTCTTTAGGCTTTTTGAAAACAATTTCAGTAAAAACTTGTCCAATGCATGCTTTATATTTTAATCACAATTAAATTTCTAATATTACATAATAAAGATCAAATGCATAGCTGCCAACAATAGAGAACGAAAATTTGAGAGACTTTTGTTTGATTATTCAAATGCAGGCCATAGTAATTGAAGAAAATAATAAGTTTTACTAATGGCAAGTGATGTAACAAAAAAATTTTTTTTTCCCCTTTATTTAAAATAATTGTTTTAAAAACTTTTGACAAATTTCAAAATTCCTGTTCCTACCACAATTCTTTTTCCAAAATATGCCTTTTAATATTTTGTGGGACTTATTATTTCAATATATTTCTATTTAATGCATCACAATTAAAGATTAGTCATTTGTAGCCATTTCATGTGATTGCTATAAACCACTATGTTTAATTTTACCTCAGCGGAAAAGCAGTGCCAAACAATTACCTTGTACAGCGCTTTTTATTATGTTTAAATGTATTTCTTCCCCCCCTTTTTTTTTTTTTTTTTTTTGAAGGATCAAGTTTTAAGGGCTTCTTGCGGTCACAAAAAAAAAAAAAAAAAAAAAAATTTCTGATAATAACTATGTCCAAACATAAGATTTTTTTTTTTCTCAAACAATCAAATTCTGAAATTTGTATTTATTTCAAGTTACCACCGCAGAAAAATTCAAGATTTTCAACATTTAAAAACCTTGTTATAAAATAGTCACAAAAAATACTTACAGAATGGTTTAATAACATAACCCTAGAAATTGTTTCATAGCACTTTTTTATATATGATGTTTTAAAAGCACTAATAGTTTCTTCCAGCAGCTGCATAATATAAAAGATGTCTTTTGAAACAGATTTTCCAAAACCTACAATTAAATTATTACAAAATTGTATATGATTAAAAAACAGAATCATAGCAAGATTAATTTAACAACAGATAAAACAAATTGTTATTTATTATTATGCCAGATATATTCAACAACTTAGTTTGAAATAAAATGATTAGTAAAAAGAAAGTAGTCTAATAAAAGATACATTGAAGAAAATGCATTTAATCTATAAAAAAAATAATGTAGTTATATTACCTGCACTACTTTCTATTTTTTCTATGCAAAATTGAGCAACTGGATTAGCACATGGGTGAAAAGTAAGAGAAACAGGTTTATGTTCAATAAGGAGAGATCTAATAATATGTTGTGCTATTCGCGAACCTGAAAATTTTAAATACAATATAACATTTATAAATATAAATATTACTTTTCAACAAGTATACATAATAAATTTTTTGAAAGTACCATACTTTAGGTTTCTGATGAGTTGTGAATTCCAAGACAACATTTAATTCCTCGGATGTTTCAACCCAATTTGTTTTTACTTTCAGTAAACAGTAGATCACAGACAAAAGCTGAAAAACAAATTAAGGCATTATAAATTATTAATATTAATGCATAATTCAAGCTCAATTCAAATGAAAATAATATTCATTTACTTACATGTCTCAATAAAGCACAATGATCTGAATTCATATATTTGATAAGTAACTTGGTTAATATTCCTATAAGTTTTTGATTTTCATGTTTCAACACAGATTCTTTCAAACTATATAAAAATAATTACAATGAAGTATCATAAAAAACAAAAAAAATTGCAGAATTGAAAATATGTATTTAAAATTGTTTTTTTTACTAGTTCATCCAGCAGGCACATTGCAGCTGTAAGAGTCTCATCACTTTCAAAAGTATCAAGAGAATTTACCTAATAGGAGAAAAAATATCTATAAAAATATTTCAAAAATATTCTGTTATTGCTATATTTAACAGTCGGCTCGTTTTCTTAATTATAAGAAACAATTCCTTTACTTCACTCAAAATTAATAATTAAACTTCACCAAATATAAATAGTTCTTAATGTAACTTTAAAAAATGTAATTTTACAAATTTAAACATTTGATTACAAGTGAAAAAAAAAAAAATCTATTAATTTATGAAATAGAAAATCAAATTATTACTCCATGTTTTATTTCTGAAGTAGTAAATACTTAGAGTAATAAAAATAACATTATATTAACAAAAAATAATAGATATTACATAAACAAGTTACACAGCAAGAAATAATGCAAATCAAGCTTAAAATATAATACAAAAATCAAGCTTAAAATATAATAAATATGTAGAGACATACAAAGCAGTAAATCATTATATTTATAATAACGGTCAATACGAGATACATTATGTAAAAAGCTACATTTGCCTACCAACTTTTGATACACACACCTTTCCTGCAAATGAATTATGATGAAATTAATCAAAAGATAATTGTATACGGTTACAAATACATTGTTATGTAGTATTGTTGAAACCCCTATTTTAAAAAGTATAAAGGACAATCTATCTTTATATGTGTTTCACAAAGAGCCAAAATAACAGTGTATTGTATAAAATGAAAGTGATTAAAAATGAACAATTTTAATAATAAATTCTATTAAAAGTAATATTAATAAAATAAAATTCTTACCAATAATGAAAAATAATTTGCATCTGTTTCTTCTTCTCCTTTATCTTTTATAGTTTGTGCAAGAGCTGCTAAAAGAGCCATCTCATTGTTATGTAATATTGATCGTGGATTATAACTGTTTTGCAATCTGTATTTAAAAGGAAAACAAATAAAATTGAAATTAAGTAGATGAAAAAAAAAAAAATTTTTTTCAAATCTCATACTAACAACAAAATTTTATAATATGTCGTCTTATAATATATGTTCTTACCTGTTAAATGTGGGCAGCGTACAATTAGTAAATGCTGTCATAGCTGTTTCACCTCCTACACTCATAAGTTCATCATTTTTATCACATAGGCTAGCAGAAGTAACATTGTTATGTTGTGCAAGTGATGCTTCTGTGAGATTACTTTTACTGGCAATACTTCCTGATTTATAGAAGATAATATATTAAATACGTTTATTATACATATATCAACCAATTCCAAATACATTGTAAAAGTGATTAGTAAAAACTAAAATAAGTCGTGTTTCACTTGAGAATCAGAACCGTTCAATAAAACTTCTTTCCCTGATCAGCTATTGCCTCTTCATTACACAATTCTTTTAAAAGTCAAATCCCAGACAAATTATACACAAAAGCACAAAAGGATTTATTGAGATTTGCATCAAACTATAATTAGCTACATGATTATAATTTGAAAGAATTTTTTACATTTGATAGAAAATGGAATTCCATTAATGGAAAATGCTTACATTCTGAATGAAATGCGAGTTGAGGCAAGGAAAAAAAAAAAAAAAATTGAGTCATGATTTGAAAACAATAAAACTAGCATAGACAGCAATACCACATTGCTATGCATAAAAAAAAGCATGCAAAAAAAAAAAAAAAAAAAAAAGTAATGAGATCTTAAGAAATAATTTAAATTAGTCTGAATGCATAAACCTGAAGATTTACCAAAATCAGAACCAAAATAATACAGAATCTCTTGCAACTTCAACATTTTAATTAAACTAGTTAATTGTTAATAAGTAAATAATAGTTTTATGCAATAGCCACCTAACCACAAGAATTTCTTATAACAATCAAATTTAATGAAGACAATAAAATGTTCAATTAATTTTGTATCAAAAGATTAAATACTTGTAGTTAATTATAGTTCTTTTTCAAGATAAATGATTAATTGCAACTACTTCTAATAATATTCTGAATACAATTTGGACCACAAAAATTTAGAGCTTGTGTATTGCTAGTCGATTCAACTAGGTCATGGTGCTCATGTTATCAGATTTTGATAAACTTGGTATATTAAAGTGGTCCCATTACAGTGGTAAACAACCAGATGAAATATTTCTCCATAGACAATCTAGTTTTAATTTTACAGCTTATCAATCTTTCACTAAGTTATAATTTTTTTCATGTTCATTAAACATGTTTACAAACCATACTTTTTCCCACAAAAAAAAAAAAAATTCACCTTCATCAGATACCAATCAATCTTTTTGAAATTTCCCATACTTGTTAATGAAAGCACAAAGATTATGTGAAAACTTTATATATTTGTTTTAGTCTACAAAAAATAAATAGTTTATAATTATTGATGAAATATTAGATTTAACATAAATTTAGTTATCAACGTGAGGGAAAGGTATAATGCCATATATTATAATTGTTGTGCTACTAGAGTTATTTAAATTACAATGACAACTTGTGGCAACACCATTGTTTCATATCTGTGAAATCACTCTAAATTCCTTTGGATTATATTTATACATTTCTTGTTGAAAAGTTGTTAAGAATTTCTCTTGATTATGCATTCCTAAACTTTTATATCAATTTATTCAACACGAAAATATAAATATTTTCTCCAATGATTCAACTATTTAAACTTGGGGAAAGTTTTGATGCTAACTCTCAAGTCCAGGGTCTGAAGTAAAAAGGCTTCACTGGAAACAGACTTTCTCAAATTTTCTGTCTTGCTTATATGATCTCACTCCAGAGAACAAACTTCAACTCCTAACTACATCTCTCCCAGAGTATTCGTGTATATCAATGACTCCACCAACCTCATCCATGCACTTTCAATGCTTTCCGCTAATTAATGCTTGCGTTTCAGTGCTTTTTCATCACACAGTGGAGCAAAATATGCACCAGACATCTCTTAGCCTCAAGAACTCAAGTGGAGGGACTCATCACAGAATACATAAAGGCTTTGAAGCAGTCGAGCAAGGTCTGCCAATTCAAACCGTTAATGCTGAACTTTATTGAAATGAATACATTAGCATTTATTTTATAAGAGGGCTAAGAAATACCCATATTAGAGAAAGGTTTCAAGAAAACACACCAGCATTACTTTGATATTTCCATTAGAAAGTGTTAAAATCAACTAAACAAATTGCTGCAAATCAGTAACTTCAAAGTTATGAATAATGTTTGACCAACAGTAATCAATCTGTTTGGCCAATGATAAAAGCAGAATTTTTAAACAAGAGAAATCTTCTGTATTAAAACATACATATCTAACATACACTGACAATTAGAAATTCATAGAAATGCTAGAAAAAAAAAAGGAAATTTGCTACAAGTTACCTGTGTTATACACAAAGAAAACTGTTCCTTAATCCAAAATTGATGAATTAAAATGCATCTAGAAAGCTAATATTACCAGAATGATGACTTGGGCTCACTTTATTTCACATACAATACAAGATACACCAGAAATAAAAAAACAGCACTCAAATTTCTGTGATAGTAGTCAGGAACTTCTGTAAATAGTATTTTATAACATATAACCTAGGACCAACCAAATGTCACAGCTATCTTCCGAGTATAGCATGTGCATGCTCTTGAGAACCCTGGCACCAGATTATATATTTGTGTATAATTAAATTTTTTTACATGGTAATGACACTGGATTTCCATAACTTGGCAACTTTTTTTTTTGTTTGCCACAAGAATTTTCATTTTGAAATTTAATTTTACCAATACCAATTTTTAATTTGAAAGAATCAATAGCTACTATTTCAGTTATGACTATTATCTTCCAACATATTTTACCTACTTCATCAGCTAAAAAACGAAAATGTATAATATTTAGACTCTGTAAAAGGTAATTATAATACTAAAAAAATCGTGCTAGATTTAGAAAGAAATTGAAAACATAATATACTAGCAGCCTTTTTCAGAAAATATGTATATCACAGTAAATATGCATGTATGAATAAAAGTCATATCTCTATAAGAAAAAAAAAAAAAAAAACATTCAATTTTTTTTTTTGGTAATGATAAAAACATCTTAAGGTTTTTATAAAAATGCTTGGATGATGACATTATACTTTTCTTCACATTGATACTTATTTCTGTTAAGTTTAATAATTCACAAAATATACTTAAAATATTATATATATTTTTTATACGCTGAAATAAACCCACAGAATTTTCACAAAACTTCTTTGTGTTTTCATTGACATATAAGAGATATCAAAAAGACGTTGAATGATATGGAGTTTTTTTGTAGTGAACAAATAAAGTGTACAATAAGGTTTAATGAATATTAAAATATTATTAGTGAAAGTTTGATAAGCTGTAAAATTAAAACTAGGTCGTCCATAGAGGCAATATTTCATGTAGGAACCACCATAAGGAAATTTAGCATTCAGTTTATCAAAATCAACATGAATGATTATGGTGGAAAGACCTTAATATGAAATTTAATAATATAGCAAACTAACTTCATTATTTAATGATATAAAAAGTCAAGGGACGAATAAATATATCCTTGTTAAGAGGGTGTTGCGAAGCTTTATAATTTAAGTATTAATGATTTAAATGTTTACAAAGAATGGCTTAGATTATGAAAAACTTTAAAATACATCTTTTTTTTTTTTTTTGTCCACTTTATTTTTTCTGATTTAAAGATACATAAAGATAATAACATTTTCGTGTTTCTTATTTCATACAATTCAAATGAAAAGATTTTTAAATAAATGAGAGTACTAATTATTAGAGCATAATACCTTGAAAACGAAATGAACCCTTTTTTACTTCTTGCCTAAATTTATTGAATTCTGGATTAAAAGTACAGCTGTGGCCTTTCTTCCACATTTTTCCTTTAGAGCCTTTCATATTTGTTTTTAATTTGCGGCGATTCATTTTATCACAAGAAACATCAACGTGCTCAACAAAACAGTTACAAACAACGTGCTCAATTAAACAGGATGTTGCCAGATTCACAATTCCAAATATTACTAAGTCACTCTCAAATGGTATCGTCTTGGCAGCTGTAAAGCTAACGACGTTAAAAATACATGAAAACTATTCCCAAAATGTAGCACTATTTCTCTGTTCTGAATCTTACGAGTAACGATATACCACAAATTATAAAAGATCTCGATTTGTCTATACCAAGAAGTCAAATTTCATAAAAGATTGAGCAAACGTCATCATTGTTGAATAAAGATGTCGATCCTGAACGCGAAGCGTTCATCACCACATGGGATAAGGTGATGATAAATAGATAATAGTAATCGTATAAGCAAACGTCTACTACTTCTTCACCGAAAGGAAAGAAACAAAAAAGACAACGAATTCCATGAAAAGATGGATTCACTCGACCACCCAAATATCTAATTTTCAATCAAAAATCTGTAAAGGCCAACTCCATTTCGCCCTGTGAAATCTCATTCTTTTGTTGTAAATTGTTATTGAATGAAATTTAATTTTGCCCTTCCAACATTGGAAATGTTTGATCCAGTATACTCATCTAATAATTCAGTTGACAACTAACATTCAGTATCTTTGCCTGGTAGTGGTACAAATAAATGATTAAATGTTCAAAAGCAAACAAACAATAACAAGAGATCGGAATCAGTATTTTGTGTAGCCACCACGGGATAAGGTGCATATAAGTTTGCTGCTACACCATGACGTCGTCATGGAGTCAAACAAATTTGAATGTCTGACTGAGGAAGAGCATAACAAAGAGATCCATATTTTGTTTGTATGCGCACAAACAAAGTTCGTCTGCAGAAGCAACAGGACGAGGATCACGAGCGAGATGCCGACCAACGAAATCCCACACATGTTCAATCGGCGACATATCCGGGGAATACGCAGGCCAAGGAAGAAGCTGTACCTGCCGCGATGCAAAGAAGGATTGAACAGTCCTAGCGATAAGAGGGCGGGCATTGTCCTGTTGAAATACAGCGCCTGGCAAGCTTTGAAAAAGGGAACAGCTTGGGGCTGTAGAACTTCACTGATGTACCGGTTGCTGTTCAGATTGCCCACAATTCTTAGCAATTGAGATCGTCCATGATATGCTATGGCACCCCAGACCATAACTCCGGGTGTTCGTCCACTGCTGCGTTCGATAATGCACTCCGGAAGGTGGCGTTCACCGGCATAGCGTCTGACACGAATGCGGCCATCATGGTACCACAAATTAAAGCGGGATTCGTCAAAAAACACGACATGCTGCCAATCAGCACGCTAGTCTCTATGCTGAGCGGCCCATTGTAGCCGCAGGTGGCGATGGTTTAGCGTGAGAGGGATCCTGTATAAAGGAGTCCTTGCGCGCAGTCCACGCTGCAGCAGACGTCTACGAATTGATGAAGCACACAATGAAACACCTGTAGCTATTGACCACTGTGCTGCCAATTGTCTAGCGGAAGCTGTACGGTCCGTCAGCGCCAAGCGGACCAGGTGTCTATCATCGCGAGCTGACGTCACATTTCGGGGTCCACTCCCGGATTTCCGAGTTGTCCGTCCACTGCTTGCAAAGATGCATCACTGTGCTGCTGTTACGCTGCACACGAGCGGCTACTGCACGATAAGACAATCCAGCTTCACGAAGGCCGATGATTCTCCCCGTTCAAACTCTGTAAGTTGTTCAAATCTCGCTCTCTTTCGTCGAAGAGGCATAAGTAACGATTGAGCTAACGTTTACCACTAGCAGATAACCATACACGCCTCGCTACATCCGTCTATTTATTCGGATCCCTCCGCCGTTCAGCATACGCATGCGCTACGGATTTGAAATTCTAATCATTTACATATCATGCGCTAATTTGCATTTCTTGAAAATTTCCGCTCACTCGCGTAAGTCCTTCATGGTGTTGCAATTTTCACAAACATGAGTTTATATTCTGGCATGCATTCAGCTATAATTTCCCAAATTTTCTCACAAAACTAACTTTTCATGACATAAATGTAAATAATTTTTGTGGCATGAATAGTTTTCTGATTGGTTGAAATGATGTATCATATTAGTATTACTTTGCTATATTAAATAATTTGCTCACATTCTAATAAAAAAACTTGAGAATTACAAATAATTTTTCCTCCTTCAAAACTAAATTTTATTTAATTGAATTTTTATGCAATTTAAGATAAAGTTATCAACACAAATAGAGGCCTGATGACCGAGTGATTAGCGTTCTGTATGGCATGATTAAGGTTCGAGTTCCAGCCGTGCCATGGATGTTTGTTGTGATTCGAAATCCACTTTAAAACATAGAACCTGATCTAATTAGTCTTCATGAACAATAAATGACCGGAGTATTTGGCGTAGGGCTAATAACCCTACCTCGTTAAAAAAATTCTCATGTTTAGTCAGAAAACCGGACAAATCTAATCTTGGACAGTAGCGACAGGATGGGCTTGGCTGATGGAAAGTATAGCCGTGGTCGGGAATCGGCTGTGATGCTTGAGAAGAAGAATAACATAAATAAAAATTTGAAAAATGTATTTTGTAATATATAAACTATCAAAGGGATTTGTTCTTTAATTTTATTAAAGGAATTAATTTCTGCAACCATTAAATCTTTGGGAGTTCTTTATGAATAAAATAAGATCATAAATTTTTAAGATGGTGATATTGAGTTTTTAAAAAACTATATTTATGTTAAAGACATTTGTGCGTTAAAAAATCTAATTCTTTTTCTCAATGCGGTTCTATTGATTTAAATAAATCTTTAACATTAATGCTATTTCTAAAAGCACGAGCATCCGTCCTCCCACTGGAAGATGCACAGACCTTCAACTGACATCACAAAGTCAGCATTGAAGTCCGGATGAGAGCGTTGAATGAAGAATCTAGTTGTCAACCGATGGTATTCACTCATCTATTCTTGCCCGGTATGGGCCTTTGCTATGGGATAAATTCATAATACTAAAATCTTAGAAGGCCAACAAAATATGACGATTAGACAAATAACGAACGCCAACTGGTTCATGAGAAACGAATCATCACTTCCTCTCCCAGTTACCTTTCAAAAAATACTGGAAAAGCTTTCAGAAATATTCTTCAATAATATTGACAACCACCAACATCTGGCCATTCAAGAGATCGAACCGTCCTCTAACTTTAAAAGTCATAGGAATATTCTACTCTAATCTACCTAAATTCAATTTTGAATTTTTATATTTTTTTAATTCTGACAACTACCTTTAACTTGTGAGTATTGCCAATGTTTTCATTCTTTTATGTTTGTCACCACTGGAGATGAGGCCCTGACGGGGTCAGTGAACTCCAATAATCTTCAACATCATCATGGTTTATAGTTGGCAGATACCTGCTTTCGAGTGGAGGGGAATCACTGTTAAAGAATGCAGATCAAGCATGAAAAACCATAAAATTGCTTATATTTTAAAGTTACATTTATCAGAAAATTAAAAATATAAGGAGGAAACAGTAGACGGAGGAAAAAAAAAAAAAAAAAAAGACCCTAAAGAATCAATGTGTAATTAAAAAAAATTACTTTGTTTTTAAATAATAAAAGAGAACTCTGCCCCGATTATGTATTTCACAAAAAGGGTACATTTGTCAAAAAAATTAACGTATCTATATTTACATTGAAATCTATCCCATTTCCAGCACAAATTATATTACCATTTTCTCCGTGGAAGAATCACGACCCATAATTAAATACACAAATAATATACAAGTTTTCATAACTTGTAAGAAATTAAAAATAAATATTTTTCAGTTGATGTGAAAGGGTTATAAATGGTGAATAATTAGAAATGAGATGAAACTAATAACAGTTAAATAATAATGCATAGATTTAATTAAAATATATTAATTACTTTGACTATGAGAAATACTAATACAAAGAATTAGAAAAAAAAAAAAAGTTGCACAAGATCGAAATAAAAAACGACTTGCTGGACTTTCAGCGTCTTAATCGTTCGCAATCTCATAGGGAAAAATACCTTTCCCTAAAGTGTGAAGTTCCGAGGGAGCTGCTGTCTAACATAAATCCTTAACCACCGAGAGTACAAGGACATAGTGACAGCTTGTGACCTCATCAGCGGGAGGGAAGTTTTAGAACATTTACACTTTCCTAAAAATAAATATTGTTTGATTTTAACAATAGAGTTTTTGCATACCATATTTTTTATCGTCTATTTTTTCTCCCTAGCGCGCATGCTCATAGGAAATTGCGCAAGCGTATCTGTAATGTTATGAGCATGCGCGCTAGGGAGAAAAAAATATCGGACGATAAAAATACGGTATGCAAAAACTCTCTAATATCAACCTAGATATCTATTAATTTAATATTTTTAACTATTTTAAAAATTTTTTAATTAATCATTCATTAAAATATTAGTTTTTATTTCTGTTTATAAAAACGGACGAATTTTTAATTATTTTTTCAGTTCTGTGTTTATTTTTTTTTTTTATGTCAGTGGTTAAAACAACTGAAAATACAATGTTCTCTGTATTTAAATTTACATTTTATAAACAGTTTAAAACCTTAATGTTTATTTTTTGGGTTCTTTAAATAAATTTAAAATTTTCATAGTCTTCTAAAAGAATTAATAAGTAAATAATTTTCATCTAATTGTGCTTTTTTAACACCAATAAGCAAAAAAAAAATAATAAATAAATAAATAAAATGTAGTTCAATTCAAATGCAGTAACAAAGTTTTATATTTCAAATTCATTATAGTTTAATAAGTGTACTTCATTATAGTATCTTATAATTAATTAATCTGAAAATACTTTTGTAATTCAATAGCATATTAATTTTTTTATGTATTAATACAATGCACAAAAGTATTTAAGAAATATTGATCTAATCAGATTCAAACCACAAAATAATATTTAATACAATTCATTTTGAAATGTTTATATTCTTCTAAAAATACTATGAAATACACAAAATGCTTTTTAATTTAATAATTATATTAATGACCATAACATTAATTGCATACAAAAAAACACAACATTATTATTATATATGATTCAGTAAGATAGTGTTACAAGTGAGAAATACAAATTAAAAATAAATACTAAGAAATAAACAAATATTTTCCAATTACTTTTAGGCAAGCATTAAGTTTTTACTCATCATTCCATAACAATTTATGATTTTTGAATATCTAAACAGTAAAGCCATAATATTGGAAATTTTTTTTTTTTTTGAAGGTCATTGAGTTAGAGTTGACTGAATGCTTAGATGACAGCCTTCAGAATGATCAATTAAAATAACTACAGAATAATAAAAAATAGAAATAAATGAATCCAACATTTAAAAGAATCATTTATTCAAATGTCTTGTAATCTTTTTATACAAATATAAGAAGAAATTTTTTTACCTGTATGAAAGACTTAGAAGCAGTCGACAATAGTGAATTATAAAAAATAGTATTTTATTGATAAAATATTTAAAAATAAAACAATTATTTCTCACATCTAAAACATCAAGAATGAGATTAACACAAATACATAATATTTAAAAATATTATAAGAAAATATCTTTATCATGTTCACATCCTCAAAGCTAAAAAGCAATCTTGAACTTTATTTAGTATTACACATCATCAAGACATATAAAGTTACATATCTTCTTTAGATTATACATAAATGGTATTTTTTTTTTTCTTATAAACGCATTTAAGATTAATAGTTTAAATATTTTTAACTATTTCTACCAAAATTATAACAGTTCTCTTTGAACTAATTCCATCACAGATTCCAATTTTAAGGTTGATTTTAACCCAATATTGGAGCACAAGCAAAAGTTCTCTAAACCGTCATGCAGATGACAATACATGTGGAAAATTTAATTTTCCATGTGGATAAGAGGGAGATGGAGTTAATATACAGAAAAAGTTAGCAACTAAATGAAACTTATTTCATATATCAAATTCAAAAATTTAATTAAAAATATTCAGAATAAAAAGTGCACTAACAAACTCTAATGCAAAATTTATATAATTTTAAAATTTCATGTAATTAAAATAAATGAGTAAAATTCATCAAACATATCAGTCACACATGTTTGTGAAATAATGAAAAAAAGGCAAAAAGAGTGAACAATAATATATCATAAAAAAATGAAAAAAAAAAAAACATTTATAGTATTAAAAATTTCACCACTGGCTTTGTATAAAAATAAAAGCATTTTTAATTTGCAGTTATTAAAAGTAAAAACTTGAAGTTGACTCTTCTTTTACTAACAAATACAAGAAAGTATTTTTTATTTTTAATTGCAGCTAGGCTTAGCTTATCATCTGTTAAACTAAGAACAACATTTTAAAACTTCTGGATCAATTTTGAGACAATTTTTTAGATTACAGTAAAAATTTGTAAATTGTGTTATCACACACACACACACACAAATTATGTTTTCCCAATTTAACAAACTTAATTAATAATCATCAAGTTTGATTATTTTGTTTATTAAAAATTCATTACACTTTAAGGGGAAAGAAAAGAAGTGAGGGAAATGATATTTACTATGTACATATAACATACCTTCAGATGCTAACATAAATGAAATAAGTTATTATTCTTATGAATAATCATATTACTTACAAAGACAAACATTAAAATACTTTAAAAAAATACACTCAAGGAACATATGTGAGAAAATATATACAAGCTATTTTTTTTTTTTTTTTCTTCAAAAGAATTAAATTTTCTAATTCCTAAAAATATATAAAATAGATATTTATTAACAGTAAATAATCAGTCATATTCATAATTTAATGAACCATACTAAGTAATTAAAAGTTAATGTTTAATAATGTATATTATTTATTAATTTTATTATTTAGAATAAAATTCCCTTATTAAAACATTTTACACATTATAAGATGCAACATATAAAAATATCTTTCAATCCAGGTAATATGTAAAATTGTTGCACATTTTCACATATTATTAATAATTGTTTATGTTAACACGAATACAATATTGATGACAATATTATAAAAATTGAAAAAAAATATTGAAGACAATATTGATAAAAAAAATGTCAGACAGTATTCATAAAGATAATAGATTACCAAGAAGAAACTTACTTTTAATTTAAAGAAAAATCCAAAACAATCTGAAAATACATAGCATATAATTTAGAACATGATAATAAAAAAGAAAAGACCAGTCTTACACTCTTTGAATTTATACAAGATAAAATTGGTCAGTCTATTTTAAAATAACACTTGGCTGTTGAAAAATATATCATGTTAAAAGCAATATACAAATGTATCAAAAATAACACAAAAGAAAAGACAAATGATTTAATGCATTAGGAGTCTGATTTTGTCCAATTCAAAAATAGAGAACCATCTTCTCGTACTTCTAAATGTTCTAAATAACTGGGGCAAAAAGTATTACAGAGAATGTCTTTTGGCTTATAACAAATGGCCTGTCCTTCAGATTTTATAATATTGTATTCAAAAGCTTTGAAGCGTTTCTTAGGTTCAGAATAATTATTTAATTGACTAAACGGATTTAAATTGTTATATAAAATATTTTTAATTTCACTATCATTTTCATGAGACTTCTGAATAGTATGTATTTGATAATTCTGCAAATCACAAACATTTTTTCTTTTAGTTAATATATGCTCTTGAGAAGATGATGCACCTAAGTTCAATAGATTACTGAGCGAAGATTTGTATTTCTTTTTTGGAGACCATGATTTCCATTTTTCTTTTTCAATTTTTTTCAATTCAGCTGGTAGGTTCAATTTGGCTTTGATTGCAGAATGGACTTCTTGAATTCTAAAATTATTCACAAGATTTTTATTGCAATCAATGTTATTCTGATCAGTTCCTTTACTTGAAAGTAAACTTTCTTTCTGTTGTGCATCATGAACATCAGGCAATTTTGGCATATTTGTAGACTGCATGTCAAATACATTCTGCAAGTTTTCATTTTCATTATTAACTACCACATTTATGCAAGAGTTCTTTTTAGAAGAAAATATACTGTCCAGCTTCTCAAATTCTGGTTCAAAAGAGAGAACTTCCTCCATATTGACTGTCTTTTCAAAATGACATGAAACATTATTCTCTTCAGATAACTTGATCTGTTTAAAAAGACAAAACAAAATTGATATAATTTATTTATTATAAGAATATTCTTCTCTAGTTTATTGCACTTCAGCAAACTTTTTTTTTTTTTTTTTTTGATAATTCATTAAATAGATTAGAAATAAAAAAAATCTTTAGGAAGTCGCAAGAATCCTATAAAAGTTTTTTAGCAACAATGAATTTATATAAAATTATCAAGAGCAAGATTTTAGTTTTTCTAGGTTACATTTAAAAAAGAAAACTGTCTTCGGCCATACATAAAATAATTTAATGCTACTTGTTAAACAGTAATTAAATAATGTACAATCCCAGATATTCCCCATGGCAAACTAAATGTTATATACTTTTAATCACTAAACAGATCAAAAAGTTTTAAACACTATCATAAGAAATATTCTAGAAAATAATAAATCTAAAAGTTATTTTTCTGAACAAGTTTAGTATAACAGGTTAATATAAAGAAAAACCTTCTGTTCTTTACTATACGATGAGTAGCAAATAAGAAATATTCTAGAAAATAAGACTAAGAAATGTAGATTTGTATGTAATGGAATTCAAATTCAAATAAATGAATAAAACTGTATAAAAATTTAGTTTAGTTTAAAGAAATTTTGCAATTTTATGTTAGATTACATTCATAGTGATTTACTGAGATGGTAATTCATTCATGGTGATTTACTGATGCAAATTGAGAGTTAACAATCTAAGGCATTAAAAATATAATTAATTTAAATATTGTAAACAGCAGTAAAAATGTCTAGGAGTTACATGGAAATGGTAAAGAATGAATTTTTTTTTTTCTGAACATTGATATATTATATACTAAATTTGTTCAGAGAAATAAGTTGCAGAGTTAGTATTTGTGAGTGCAATAATTTATTATTACATCCAATAAAAAATAAATACAAACCTTTTGCTATTTTTTAAAAACAGTTCATTTCTATTCATGCTGATATTATTTGTTTCACCAATTACTGACTCTTTAATAAAGCTTTTATTATAAGAATGTGTTAAGCACTTTGAAAGGTTATCTAATGTCAAACCAACCTCACAGGCTGAAACCTTTTTTACACTATCTTGCTGTAAAATATTTTTTTTTGAACACAAATAATCATTCTCTCCATTGCAGAAGTTTTTAGTAGAATGAAGTGAATATTTCTCAATTCCTTTTAAAGACTGTGCTATGCTATATGTAGGTAAAACAACTTCCTCCTGTATGCTGAAGAAATCTTCTACACATGCATTTTCTGTATCACTCTGTAAAGTATGGATCCTTTTAAGAAAAGAAATTTTTTCCTTCATTGTCAGGGCCTTCAGTAGAATGGCATGAATCACTGCTGATTTCTGCATTGTCAATATCAGAAGTATGTATTGTAGAGGAAGTATTCTGTTTATTGCAGAGGTTTTTGATACAAAGGAGTGAATTATCAATCATTTCTTCAGTATTAGTTATTTTTAAGGTAGAATTTGCCTTCATATTTTTAGTTGAATTACCAATATTAATTACCTTTTTATTAATATTTTCTACAGCACAAACACTATTAGCTGCCTTTTGACTAATTGTTAAAGATGTGCTGTCTGTTTTAGTTTGTTTCTTTTCTTCTTTGGCAATTTTCTTTTTGATTTCTAGATAATAGAAAATTTAAACATTAAATATTGTTCATCACCATAAAAAATTGTAATTTTTTTCAATAAATAATATTCTAATTTGTATTTAAAAGTTTTTTTGATATTAAATAAAAGATTTCAAAATCAAAATTTCAAACAAAAATTAATTAGAACCAAACCTGACCAAAAATATTAAGCACCTTTAAGAAAACAATTATTTCAGAAATATTTTTAAAATTAAAAATTAAATAGGGTTTATTAATTCATAGAATAATGATGTTTCAAAGATGTGACAATTTTTAAGTTATAATCCAATTTAAGAAGTGTCATTTCACACTTTATTTTTAATATTTGCATACCTGGTGTATTAAAATATATATATCTTGATCACCCTAAAGAACCAGTAGTTTTTGAAAAATATTTACTTATAAATGCCAAATGAGTAATCAGATGTCCATCAACTTACAAGTAGTTATATGATCATTAGTTAGTAAGAATATTAATTACAATCCTTAATTAGTTTGATGATAATAACATAGATGGCCTCCTCCTACCAAGATAATGCAAAAAGTTATATATCAAGAATTTTGAAAAAGTGTATTTAAGATTACATTGATATTTTAGATTAGCCACTAATCTGGCCAATCCCTAGAACATTTATGGAGTCTATTCAGAAAATTAAGTCAACAATCAAAAACATCCAAAAAATTTTTTGATGAATAATTCTTTCCTAGTAGTAAAATCCTGGAGGTGCCATTTGTTGTTGGTTCGGAATCCACATTAAACCGGTCTAATTAGCTTAAAGTGTGCGAAAAATGACTGTAGAGTGACAAACCAAGCCAAATCAAATCCTACGATTAAATAATGTTAGAAAAGTGGAAGAGTGGTGAAAATGAGTATTTAACAAGCTGAAAATAGTTGATGTTGCCATAGAGCTTAAAAATGCTATCACTAAATATTAAAATATTGTACTTTTTTTTTTTTTTTTTTTTTTTTTTTTTTGCAAAAAAAAAAAAAAAATAGCTTTTAATTTATTTTTGCATTATTTCAAAATGAATGTTTTACTAAAGAATGCTTTATACATTTTAATGAATGGTCAAGGACATTAAACTTATAATTTCAAAAATATAAACCTTATTTTTTAATTACAAAAAACCTCCCAAATAAAATTATACACATCATATATTTTTTTTTTCAATACTTAAAAATTAATTGTATTTGTTGTTTAAAATTAAAAATTTGTATGGAACAAAAATTATTTTTTATTTTGAAATATTGAAGAATATATTAATGAACATTTAATCAAACGTGGCAATATTTGGGCGACTTTGTCAGTAGTAAATATGAAAACTACTGTGGAATGGAGGTTTCTTCAAATGACAAGGAAATTTTTATTACTCTAAATAACTATTGTACACTGATATATTTGTATATTTTCTTTTATACTTGTTTCATCACCCATCCCAATGGACTTGCCTGTGCAGTTTTTACAGAAAATTTCCGACTCTCGACAGGACATGATTTTCTTAATAAACATTTGCACCGCCTTAGTGTAGCTACTAATGATGTTTGCCCTCTGTGCTCGTCAGGTGAAGCCATGAACTTTTTACATTTGACAACATGCATTGCACTTGATTTTATAACTTTTAACTCTGACAACTTTAACAAGGTTAAATTTTATTGGGCTGATAGAGTGTTTATGGCAGATATAGCTACAGTTTGATCTAGGGGAATATTTTTCTTTCATGAATTTTTATAACACTTTTGTACTTTCCAGTCATTGTAAATACACTGTCAGAACAAATTTCTTTGCAATTTGCCTAAGGAGTTCCATTTACAATTAAAAAATATTTTCATCCAAGACCATTCACCTGTGCTAAACTTTGAAACTGAGAGGTTTGTGGATCCACCTCCTCATAAACGTCTGAATAAAAAGGATAGCTAAGAGTTTCATATTTATCACCATGAAAAGTAACAAGTATGCAGAGGATAGTTATTGATACGAACTGCATAAAGAATCACATCAGTACTGTAGTAGCTCCGTTTTTGGGGAGTTGTTCAATCTTTTCTGCAGGTGTGCAAACGGAGCAGAATGCCGATTCAATTTTGTAAGCATGCATCATGCAAACTCTGAAAGTGAATACCTGATGGGTGTTTTTTCTTCCCAAGATGACTAGAACTGGAACTTTTTTTTTGCTGTTTGAGAATTACATAATTGCCATTTGTCGGAGTGAATTTTTAACATTTTAATGCTGCTGGTGACTTTTAAAAGCTTTTGGTGATTGCTGTAATCCTTTTCTAGCACAGCCATTTTCATTACAATATTTGAATCCAGGAACACTTATTTGTAAAGACGTCCTGAGCGATTTGCTAAAGACAATGCAAATGTTCCATTAAAAAGAAAGTAATTTGACGATCAGTCTGTGAACTTTTCTTTCCTATGTGTCAAGCATATTCAACATGCCATCAGTATTGGTCCTTGCCACCATATGCAATCTTAATGTTGCTACTGCAAACCAAGGGCCTGAATGGCCGCGGCTAGCGCTCTGTTGTTCGGTACCACAGGTTTCGGGTTTGAGTCCCCGCAGTGCCATGGATGTTTGTAGTGGTTCATAATCCACTTTTAAAAAACGTACTTTCCCATCTCATATGACTGTTGAGTGTAGATCTGACAACCCTACCCCGTAAAAAAGAAAAGCATCTCTCGTCTCGAAATCTGCCAGTAGGTAGACGGCCTTGGCCTACACTGGGCTGTTGCGCTAATAATGATGATGATTGCAAACCAAACTATGATTATTTGAAACTTTGGTTTCTTATAAACCAGCCATAATGTGCTATATTCCTTTTATACAGTTGTGATAGCTTTCATTTAAGCACAATGATCAATAAATATTATATTCAAGAGGCAAGAACACTATAGTGTAGAATCGGGATATTGTAGTGAATTGTTCAATCTTTTATTTGCAAAAGTGGACACAATGCTGAATTAACTTGGCTGTAATGTGCAAGCTTTCATGCAGTTATAAACAGTCGGTAAGTAGTAGGCAGAGGAGCAATTGCAACTGTAGTTGTTATTTATAACATTATCAAGTTATGTAGCAATTTAGAAGGAAAAACCCCATTCAATATTTAATTAAAATAGAGCTAATATTTAAGAGATAATTTAAAATACTAATATGTGTGGAATTAATTTATTACAAATTAGATTTTATGGGAAAAAAGCATAAATATTTTAAATGCATAACATTTTGAAATGAAAATGTAAATATTTTAAGTGCACAAAACTTCATAAAAAACAACATTAAACTTTGCCATAACACTTATTCTCCTTTCAATCAATGCATGACAGACTAACAATCCTTACTGATAACAAAGGGAAAACAGTGACAATATATTCATTTATGCACATTATTAAATAATATTTACCTGATCATTAAAAAATGTATAATATTGTCTATTTTCATGAAAGCTAGCTATATTTATCTAGAAATCAACAAAGATGGTTAAATTGCATAAAGTTGGGAAAATAATAGACTAAAAGCCATTTTTGTCTAAAATTTCTGTAAGAGTATTAGTTTTCACACAGCCCATAGTTAATCCAAATTACTGTCATATTCCACAGAAAATTTTGGATATAGAGAATTTGTAATAGTTAGCATCTCAACACAATCACCCTTGTTGACTATCTATTATCAAAGGAGAGTTGGTTATTAGAATGTAGTGGGAACCCTGAAGTAAAACATTTCGTTGTGAATGCTGATAGTTTTTTTTTTTTTTTTTTTTTTTTTTTTTTTTCTATTCCAAATCAAGTTTCAATTTTTGATAAGGAGGAGAGAATCAAAGCAATTGCATAAGAGATATGCTGTACACACTCCTACAAAAATATGCTATGGGTTATTTAGATCCAAGGTAGATTTTAAGAAAGATATTCTGGACTATATGGTACCAACATTTTCTACTTTAAAAATAAAATTTAAAAACTATTAATTTTTTTTTTTCTTGTTCAGATCAAGTCAAAAACAAATATTTTTACACAACTAAAATCTGTATAAATTTCAGAGCAATATGATACTTGTAGAGAATTTAATTTTTTGTTTTACAGCAAAACCAGCCAGTAGCAATTGGCACATCTGTTTTAAATAATATAATTTTAAAGATTTTAGAAGTGTGCCAGATTTCAGTAAAAATTTCTCCAAATTAAAAGTCTTTGAGATAAATAGATATAAAAAAAAATGCATCATGATACTTTTAAATTTATTCATTTCTCATCCAATGTTGGTAAAAAACTGAAGAAATAAAAGTTGTATTTCCATTAAAATAGAAAAAAATTTATTGCCATTCAAAAATGTGTAATATATAGATGAATTTTATTACATATTTTATGCATAATATAATAATTAACATCTTTGCAACTCAAGTGCCACCATCAGAGAAAAAAAATTTTCCATCAGAAAAATAAAAACCTTACAAAGGGAAACAATTGTAGTCAAAATTATGAAAACCGCTTATAAAATGCAAGTTTTGAAGATTCAACTGAGTATGATTTCCTCAATTTAAAAACATCCCATTAAGTTCTATATCATCAGAAAGACAATTTTACACAAATACAATATATAATTCATTAATTCTTTAATATAGGCCTCATTATTCAAACAGTACAAAGATTATTGACAGGTTTTCAAAGGAACTGGCAAATATCCCAGGTATACGTTATAACAATATCAATGCTGGAAGAAATCAGAACTGATGTAAAGACAAGTACTTTCTTAAATTCAAAACTGCTCGGTAGAAAATTTAAACTAATAATCAATCAGGTTTTGTGATGACACACAATACATGCAGTAGTGTATTAGCATTAATTAAGTTTGACAATGACCAAGTCTAAATTAATTCTGATAACTTGACTATTCAATGATTACGAAACCTTCACATTTCAGCATTACTCTACTTCCCATTGTGTTTTTGTTCAGTCCAAAAAAAAAATTTCAGGAAAATATTACATTGCTATATTGAAAAAAATTTTAATCTTAATGTCATTGAAAATATTTGGAGTTGATAAAGGAAGCTAAAACTAAAAAGAAATAATAGAACTAAAAATAAAAGCTGTTATTCAATTATAATGTGATATTATAATTTGAAAAATAAAATTATTTCATTACATTGAAAGTTGGAAATAAGCCTCATCATTCTATTAAATTGAAGTGAAACAATTTAAGAAGTTTTCCTTCCTGGTGGTATGCCAAAAATGGAACTTAAGTTTTTTTGTTGGGTTTGTGCTGACAATGTGGTATGTGAAAAGCTATATTTTATTTTACTTTTTTTTTGTCATTGATTAAATGTTGTTCGTGATAAATCAATAAAGTTCGTAGGTTACTTGTTTTAAAGGTTAGATTGCAGCCAAGCAGGTGTTAGATGTACAAGAGTCACTTTTTCTCATTCCACAACGAACAGACTAAATTTTAGTAAGACTTTCAAACAAATAGGAAAATAAGAACATAATAGCACACTTCTTTAAAACTTTTTTTAATCTTAACTTTTTTATTGCTTCATTCAAAGGTTCATATTTATTTCAGATGTTATATTTTTGGTTTATCTTTATATAACATTTTTATGACACTTTTGCTTTAAATTTAAAAATAATTAATTAACAATTAAATTACACTTTACAGGAAAATATACCAATGTGTCTCATGCTTATGGCACACTGGGACTGGCACTAAAGTGATTTCTGAGTGAGTAATATTTTAATAAATAATTAGTTAATTAGTTTGTTAATGAAATAGTTATTAAAATAATTATTTATAGTGCATTTGTTGTTATATTAAGCAAACATCATAATTACACAAGTTTATGCAAAATTTTAACGCTGTATAGAATTGTGCTGATGCCAAGTCATGTCAATGGGGATAAGTTTTAATACAATTTTTATTACATCTTCAATTTTTGGAAAAGTTAAGCTCAATATTTTTATTTTTACTAATATAATGCAAACGTTTAGATGCAGCAGAATTTCAATCAAGAAAATTTAACTACTGTGAGATCATTACCTTACATTTCATCTACTAATGGGCTGAATACCTTCAGTTTTTGGTATGTATCAGTGCTTTTATACAAAATGTAATATCGGTATCCAAATTAAGATTCATACTTCTCATATAATCAGTTATTAATATATGAACAAACATATAGCTCTACTATGTCCAATATACTTCCATTAAAGAGAATGACCCAATATTCTTCATAACATTAGTGTCTAATGTGCCGTCAGTTTTCTCTATTAAATCAATTATCGATATTCAGAGAATTAAGAAAAATTTATATTTTTATATGACAAAATCAAATTATCTTTCTTGTGGAATGAATTGAAACCACAAGTACAGACATATCTTAGAGGCCATCTAGAGTTTTTTTAAAACTTTTATTTTGTAATGTTTAAGAAATTATATCTTCACCTTAACTTGAGTGACTTATTTTCTAAGTTATGAAAAATAAATGTTCTTTTTCTATAAGTACATAACTTTTTCAAAATGTACAGTTGCTTGTATGTTGAATTCAACCATTTCCTCAATAAATAACCTCATGTTCTTCTATCACCTTTATAATGATACATAATTTATGGCATCTGTACTGTAATATGTTCAAAAATGCATGTCTCAAATGGCTTCCATAATCTTAGCCACTAATATTCACGCTATAGTTAATTATAATATCTTGATAGCGATTCTCCATATCATTTTCTATTTAGCAAATAAACTTTTTAAAAAAAAATTATGTTCTTTAAATACACAAGGAAGGATTTTAATATAAAATTTCAAATTATAAAGAAAAATTAAAATTTTTGCAGAAAATTAAGACTTACTTAACTTTTCTGTCACTTCCCTACATACAGGACAAAACCACTGACCAGACGGAATAGATTTCAAAGGAGGATTAAGACATTCACAATGATAACCTAAATCACAGCTGTCACAGAGTATTACAACATTCCTTTTTGATCTCGAATTCTTGCAGACTTCACAAAAAACACTTACATCATATAATGCATTTTTCCTTTTCCGCTTCTTAGGTTTTATCTATTAAAATAATTTTGTTTAAAAAAGTAAATAAATAAAAATGGCATAATAAATAAATAAAATGTTGAATAACAAAATCTAAAAATTTTAAATAATTACGAAAAAGATAAAAACAAATATTGCTCATTATAGCTAAACCAGCAGTTCCAAAATGTGCACTGTAGCTTCTTGGGAATTCTATGGCTGTTTAACAAAAGCATTACAAACTATAACAAAAAGTTTCATATTTAATTCAATGTAATACGATGCAACATTTAGTGCACTTAATTCAAATTAGTGTTTCTCTTAGTAAAAACTACATGTAGATATTTCTGCAAACTAGCAATTCTTTAGTAAAAACTGTTTGCAAAAATATCTACAAGAGTTCTAGATGTTTGTACATTAATGGTTGTTGGTTTTATGTTATCTAATTTATGGAGAGCTAAATGCATTATTATTTCCATGCCCAGCTGGTAAGGAAATCACAGATCAATCCATATTCTAAGCAAAAATCATATTTTTAGAAATTATATTAAGGAATATTATAAAAAAATTATTTATTGAAAGTAAGATTTCTTTCACGATTCATGTAAAGATGTAGGATTTTTATTTTACTATAGTATTTAGCAATGGCTCCACGTGACAATTTTTGGCACTCAAACTACAGTTACAACAGTGAAGAAAAGGTTCACAAGTTGGATTTAAAATAATGGTAAGATTGCCATGATATGGCAAATATGCATCAGTTGGCATTAGCACACAAACTTAAACTGATAACAGTAAGAAACAGAAGTATAGTGAGTAGCATTTTACATCTCATTTAATACTGTAAAAGCATAAAATATCAAAGGAAAAGGGCCAAACAACAAGTTTACAAAAGCAAAATCAACATGCTTGGATAAAAAAAGAAATTTCTTAATAGACAAAATTGATCTCATCATAAACAGCATATGTAAAAACAGCAGTAAACACACAGTACTTCCTTCTAATTTAACCAACCACCAACATTAACAATACAAATTCAGATTTGAAACTGTAGTTGAAATTTATACTATCAAGTAATGTGGTAATTTTTTAAACAAATTTTAGAAATTTTCCCAAAAAATAGAGCTGAATTAGAGATTTTTAAAGGTACCACATGAATGTTCAAATTTATTAGTAAATTAAATGTTGAAAAAAAATATATAAACTTTTTCAATACATAATATATGCAATATTTTGCAAAAATTGTATTATGTTATAAGTGAAAAAAAACTTCATTGAAACTATTAAGCAAAAACTTATACATGCTAATACTAATTTTTTTTTTTATGCAACTGTTTATTGTAATTTCTCTAAAATAAAATATTGTCACTGAATAAAATTGCATGCTTTAAAATTATTTTTAAAAATGTAAAGAATTTTCTGTTTTTCATAAAAAGAGGTATTTTTTTCTCAAAATTAATACAAGATTTTTAAATTGTGTAAAGTTAGAAAAGGAATAAAAAGATAAATTTTTAAATTTCTGTAGAAGTACTAGTTTTCCCATAATCCAACCTTTGTTCTTTTCTATAAAAACTACAAGAATCTGTAATTACTCGCATTTTTGCATGATGTCACTCATCATCATCCATAAAATCAGTTTATGTTCATAACGATCATAAAACCAATACTTATTATCAAGAAGAAACAATTATGTCACCAAATGGGGAAGAACAGAAGTTTTTTTTTTTATTGGATCAAACCAACTTTAGTAATGCTGGTAGTAAAAAAAAAGTAGAAGAGTTAATCTTCTATACTGTTGACAAGTGGGAGATAATTAAAACGCAGATTACACTTATTTTAATCTTAATTACCAAATTTGAACATTCATCATAAATCAACTATATTATTTATTGGCTTTTTTGTAAGATATTTCTGAGAAAAGATTACATATACCAATCACTTAACTACTTTTCTCTGATGAATTGTATCACATCTTTGAATAAATATATATTTTTTTTTCACAGATGTATTATACTACGTGAACAAAATGTTAAGCTAATTGATCCAATTTTTTTTATAGTTCACATTCAATAATTTTAAAGCATTTTCATTTGATACCCTCCCACTGAACTTTGGATGTCAGAACACAGTTGTTATATTTTTTCCCCTTAAAGATACATCAAATAGGCAACTACAACAAGAAAACTTTTGGCTGTTTGCGAATTGCCGATAAATTACATCGAATTTGAAAATTTTTTTTTTATTTATGGGCGATTTTGAAAAGCATTTGATGATTTCTGTAGTCAAGGTCAGTTATTCTATTGTTATAGAAGGAAGATAGAAATCATGATAACCCATAAATATTTGGTTCAAAAAAGGTACAAATACTGTAATAAATGATCATACTATTCACTTCTTAGACCACATTCAGAGAACAATGATGGAAAAGAAAGCTACTAACTATAGTTCAACCACCAATAGTGTGGAAAATTGGCAAGCAACCAAGTTAGACAAATTCAAAAAAGTGGTGCCATAGGGAGGAAATGTCCTGTAGGAAAGATTTGAATTGCAACAAGAATTTTTAATTTTAATCATTAAAATTTTTGATTATGCAATATTAAAAGAATAATATGATGAAAAAAATTTCACATTAACTGATATATATATATATATATATATTTATTTATTTCAAAAAAGCAGCTATGTGCAACATCTATTTGACTAGCATCCCTAACAAATAATCAATTTGTTCGTTTCTGCTATCTGTTGTTAAACCATATGCACATGCTTTGTTGTTTATAGAGTAAGCACGGTTCTTAGCGAGCATCATATGTTCTGTTTACAAAACTTATGCTGGATACATGTGTATAATGAAATATCAACACACCCTCAAAAGGAGACATGCTATGGGTGTAGTCTAGATTGAAAGTAGATTTTAAGACAGTGATTATGGAGTAAGTACACGGCACTAATGTTTCAACTAAATTTTTAAAGGCTGAATTTTTTTCTTCACACATAACTAAAAATAAGTATTCTTTAAAAAATAAAAAGCAGTACAACAGTTGCATAGAATAACTAATTTTTTTTTTTTTTTCTGGTTTTCCGAAAAACTCAAAACGATCTGGAGCGGTTGGCATGCCTATTATATTTACAATGACAGAAACAAAAATATATATTTACCTTGATAGATCCAGAAATAGTAAAAATTTTCTGAAATTTTTTTCTATCAATCGGACAACAGTTTTCATGCTGAAACACAAAAATATATGTAAGTAAATGTGTGCAAGGATTTATTTTAATTTTATTCAACAAAGTGCAATATATTAATATATTTACAATGACATTCACATATGCATATTTATTATCAAATATAAAAATGTATGATAAAAAAATAAACCCTGTTTGTATGCTTTGTTCACTAATAGCGAAGTTGCATTTTCTACATCAATGTTTATTTTTAGCATCTTTGTCAGGTATAAGTAACAAATGCACATTTAGATTGTATTACATGAATAAGCAGAAGAAAGTGTTTGAGTTTTTAGCTTTGATGCACATTCATACACTGTTCAGCCATTAAACTTCATAAATTCAATAACATTAAAAATATTGCCCGTTGACCATAAAGATGATGAAAAAATACAATGCACTTAATGATAAACAAAATTGTTTATATTCTTCAGAATTGTTTATTAACACTATATCAAATTTCGTGAGTTATCCCCAGTTTGGCAAATATAATCCAACCTGTCATGTCAGTAACAGTGTAAGCATGACACATTGTGTTCTTTTAAATTAGACATAATTACTACATTCAATTTATTTGAAAAAAAATAATCCAATTCTGTTAGCAGAAAGGTGACAGTTACTGTAGCAACATTTGCACTAATTTATGAATAAAATAGTGTTTGAAATTTAACAATTATATAAAATTCTTTTTAAAAAGTCTTCCTAAAAGAAAAGTCATTAGTTAATTACATTGTTTATATATTTAATAATACAGCTTAAAATTAACTAAATTAAAAAGAGACTGCATAAAATTTTAATATTTTTATTAAATAATAATATCATATACATACAATACATGCAAAACAAAAACAACAACAAAACAAAAACATTTACAAACACAGAAAGATCTTGTAAGTAGAACAAAAACTAAAAGTTGTTTTTGATATGCAAGCTCAAAAAGAAAAAAAAAGCAGAATGAACAAAATTAAATCTCTCAAAAAGTTTTCCAGGATATGGTTATAAGAATTTTTTTTTTTTTAAAAACTGTAAAAACAACAATATTTTGCAAAAATTGCCAATTAAAAAAAAATGCAAGTTTAAGAACTTTGATAGCCAAAATGCTCTAAAAGAAAAACGCCTAGGAATGACATCTTAAATACACATTCAGGTGTTAAAAGGAAATTCAATGTCTGTCATTTTATCAGAAGAAATCATTTTTTAAGTTTATCATTTTTTTAATTTTAATTTTACATAAGTTGTGGCATTAGGCATCTATGTTCAGGAGGAAAAAATAATATCATTGAAAACTATGGCGTAGAACTTGCCAGAAATGTTATTTAATCATGACCATTAAAAAATTCAAGCTATTTTTTTTAATGAAAATAATGAAATTGTAATTAGCAAAACTGAATTTCATCAGCAATGCCTAGATGTGTATCTTTCAGGGCAGGAAGCAGGCGAGGGTGTCTGTAGAAAATGTGAAAAACATACATTTCTCTGATTTTTGGCTACCAACTATATTAATTTCTTGGCTTTCTCTTCACTCACAATTACTGTATATGTACAATATATGCCTAATTCTGCTTTTACACAAACTTCTTTTACATTTTGATTTAACATGAATTAAAAATAATATTTCTATTTTTACACTACTTATTTTGATTTAGCACTATTGACCTAAATTCTAAGAAGAAAATTTTGCTTTGTCTTCATTTTTATAGCTGCGACATTGTAGAGGAATGTACTGTGATTCCCATTTGTGGGAATTCTCTGAATTTTATAACCTCAGTCTGCATTTTGAATTTGGTGTTCAAAGTAAATGTATCTTTTTGATGTTTATAAACCTTTGTTTAATTATAACTGAAATATTTTTCAGTAGCCCTTACATAATGTCACATAATTCACTTATAACAAAAGGAAAGTGATCTCTTTGGATATTAAAATACAAATTTTATATCTACATTAAATTATTTTTAAGTCTACTTGAAGCTACAAAAAAACTACCAAGAAAAATGAAGCTGCTATTAGAAATTCAATATGATCTGCAAAAGTTAAGTGCTAAATCATCACCATATACAAGAGATATTGTCAAAGAGAAAAACTCTGGTAATGTGGATAGAAGATAAATCACAAAAAAGAGTATTAATAGACAGAAATGCCATTAAATCATCATCATGATCTGAAGTTATTAATGTTGTCTTACATAGAATTATTCAATGGCTTCGCCAAAACACAAACACGATAATTATTACACAAATGATTGCACTTCTAAGGACACTAATAGAAATGTATAGCTATATATAATTTATAACATATCTCTAGCAAAATCTTTAATGGATGTTATATGTCTTGGTCAGAAATATGTAATTTACAGGGAATGCATGAATAATATGTCTATTTTGGTATGCATTTGTAACGAAATTATAAATTAAAATAAATTCAAGCTGTACTAAATAAGATTATCTCCAATTCACATTTGAAAACTTCATGAAAGTATTTTTAATTTTATCCAATAACTCAGGTAAACAGCATCAAAAGAAAAATATGGAGTTAAATTATTATGAAATTTAATCTTTTTACAAATGCTTCTTTACTCTAGAGTCGTGACAAAATAAATTTTTCAATTAAAAATATTGTTAATCTCTAATAATTTTTAAAAATAATTTGATATTCATAATACATTACCAAAATAATGTCAATATATTATGTATATCCAACATAATCCCTTAACCTACAAGCACTCAGGTTTTTTAATAAGAATTTTATCCTATCACAACTCAAAATGTTAGGCCAATTTCAACAAATTATAAAATGGAACTTATTAATCTAAATATGGCAAAAAATGGACATACTTAAGAGGAAAACCCAGAAAAATAAAAACACATTTAAGAATGTAATTAAAATAAAGTAAATGTTTATCAATGATTAAAATATATAGAAACATTTATTGAGGTAGGAATTTACCTCATGTGCACTCAAATTAAATGTGTTTAAGATCATCAATATATTTTTCTAAGGTAGTTTAATAAAGAATTATCGCTTTAAAAGAATAATTTAGATTATATTTTACACTACAAATATATCATAATTGATGCTTTTTCTTCAGATACATTGAAAAATATAAGCAAGAAAGTAATGACAAAATGGAGTATGATAAAAATATTGAGTGGTTCAATGAGATTAATGAAGATTAAAATGCAAGTTAATAACTAAAAGATATAAAGTTATTAACAAATTAAACAATAGGTTTAAGCATAATTCATTCATTTTCAACACAAGATGGGTTTTAGAAAAAAATTTCTATAATTTAAAATTATTTTTTTATTACCCAAATTATATAATTTGCATATTAATAAAAATATTTGAAAATGAAAAATCCTAATTCATAAAATTGCAAAATGAAATTAAATCAGTTTTAAACAGATAACTACAAATAAGATGCCTAAATGATTCATAAAAAAATTTGATTAAAACTTAACTGTAAAAGTATAACAAACGTACGTACTTCAGACCATTTTTTAATGCAATTAACACAAAATTCGTGATCACAAGCATTTGTTTTTGCAGTAGTTTCGCTTGTAAAAAAATCTAAACACACAGGACACTTTTTTAATGACTCATTTACCGAAATAGAAGTCATAATGAAACAAACGCGATCTTTATAAATACTAACAACGTCTCACAAAGACAGCCAACGTGTTTCAGCGCGAAAAACAGGGGAGGCTCAAAACAGCTCCTTTATACCTTTTTCCCTTATCAAATCTGAGTTCCCCCTACATTTGGAAATATAGGCCAATATAGGGGAAATTTATAGGCCACGGCTTTGGCTGAAAGTATCAGAGCATTTTTCTCCATGTTTATTATCCTCGCGCTCAAGGTTTCGATTTTTTTCATCCACAGAATGTTTTCTCCCAAAAGCGCTGACCTAGGTTTATATGTTGACTTTTTTCCCAGTTCGCTCTCCGTTCTCTTAGTTTATTCTTTTTAATCAATGTTTCCTTTTTACTTTTCGCTTTTGCATGTTATTTCCCTATTAATAATTTTAATGACAAAAAAAAAAAAAAAAAAAAACTCTCCTCTTTATTTATTTTTCTATTTATTTATTTATTTATTTTTTTTATTGGGCAAGCTCTCCATTTAGTCTTACCATTTTCAATGTGTCATTTAGTCTTACCATTTTCAATCAGCAATGTGTTCTTCATTCTTCAAAGGACTATTACCAGACAGGAGCTAACGGCTGCTTCGCAGCCAAGGAGCTCCATGAAATACAAATTGATCGATCCAGGAAGTGGCTGAGTGATTACTTTTGTGTATGTGTGTGTGCTGTACTACTACTACTACTAAGTTGTATAAACAGGGTAGAGAGCCTGAACGCGAAGCGTTCATCTACTCAATGGTATGTGACGGAAGTAAGAAAGAAAAGTCACAATGAATAGATAATTGTTTTTTTTTTCGTTCTAATACAGCTGGCAACCACTTAAACAATTGTTTTGATCCCTTAAGGCAAGTGCTACACAGACATTACTCACTTTGTATTACCCAAGGGCGCGTGTAACTTGAAGATAAGTCACGGACGCGGAGTCACAATGCCCCGCAACGCTCTACGATCCTATTAGGACCAGGACCTACGGGTTAAAGTGGATTCCAAACCACTACAAACACCCATGAGCAAACCGGAATTGGAACCCGATACCTAAGGTACCGAGAGCCAGAGCGCTAGCCACTCGGCCATTGGGCCCGAAGGGATTGTAATCGTATGAATTGAGAAAAGAAAAGAAAAATGAAGAAACATTGAGGATGAAAATGTAACATGAAATTTATGATCAATAAAGAATGCGGAACGATGGAGCTAAAAGCAGAAAATTATAATTCAAACAACAAAAAAGTATATATAAAAGAATAAAATCAACTGCAATGATCGAAGTACTCAAAAAGTGAGTTAGGCAAGTAGGGAGAAAAAAAAAAATTGGAGTAGAGTGAAATAAATTATAACGATCAAAAGGCTCGTTAAGCAGCCAAGGCCAAAGTACTTTGGAGAAGAGCGAACTGTTACTGTCAGTTTGTTTAGGTAATAAATCTTAAAGAGTAGAAAAGAGTATACTCTGAAGTAAAATATCTAAAAGCGATGGGGAAAGAAAGGGGGAAATGAATCATAGGTATAAAAAATGGAAATGAATGCGCATTAATATTGGAAGTTATAAAACTCAAGTAGAAAAAAATAAGTGAATAGGAAATTATGGTGATTTGAGGCTTCGATTCCATTTAGAAGTAGAATAAGGATACTTGTATTTTCCATTAAATTGCGTAAATATAATTTGTGCCTTGATGAGAGGGTTTTCGTGTGTAGCAATAATATTGAAGAAATTTCTAGAAAGTTTTGTAATATAGTTGTCAATAGAATCAATTTTTTAATCTTGATGAATTGTAGAGTTCCAGACAAACCAGGGTGCACCAGTGATGATATAAAGAAGTTTGTTTTGAATCATTTGTACAGACTTTTTATTAGATTTGGCTGATAGACTTCAGATTGGGGCAGATTAGGTAAGGATAGGCCTAAGAACTTGTTTGTAAAGAAGAATTTTGTTAGTAAAAGTTAATTTAGAAAATTTATTGATGACTGGAAGAATAAGAATTAGAAAAGAAAAATAAAAGAATAAGAAAATTTTTTTTCCAACATTTTTCTTTGATTTTTTAAATATGCGGTCGAAACGTAAGCGTCTATGAGTAATCCGAAATATTTAATATTAGTTGTCCATTCCATTTGCTGATAAAAAGGGAAAGATTAATATATGGTTGTCTATCATGTCCTTTTCGCAAAATGAGGGCTTGAGATTTATAGACATTAACTGCTATGTGCCATTTAGTTAGCCAATCCTCTAGAGCAGGCGTCTCCAAACTATGGCCCGCGGGCCAAATCCGGCCCGCAACAGCGAATAGTCTATTGTAGCTGTAATAAGTTGGATAAAAACACAAAATGATAATAACTCTGTTTTATTTACTTGCTATGTAAAGCTTAATGACAAGCATAATACGCAGAAAATTTAACTTAAGCATAACAACTAACAAATAATTGAAATGAATCCCACTAACATTATAAACTAGTGAACGTCTCGTGGTTACCCTCGGTAGTTATGTTGGGGTAAAGAGTATCACATATGTATGTATATCGATGTTTGGAATGTATATATCCTGAATCAAACATATAATTTTTATCATGAAAATCCCTCAAGAACGGAAAAGCTAAGTTAACGCGAATGAAACCGCGGGGTATCCACTTGTAAAAAAAACTAATGAGATTTATGTAAGTGTGATTTTTCACTGACAATAGTTTGCAGTTGTAGATCAGTTTTACTTGTACCAATTATTAAAAGAGATTTAAGATGCTCATCGGTTAACTTAGATCTGTAAACATTACTTGTTTACTTCCTTTTGGAGAATGTTTGCTCACACAAGTAAGTAGTACCAAACACAGAAAACAGCCCACGATCAAATTTATATAAATTATAAAATTGTATCAGTGGAAGACTCTTATAAAACTCTAACAAAGAAGAGTTTTGATATCTGATCTTAATTATATCACTTCACTGTATATCAATAATTTCCATTTGAAGTCCCGGGACTAGGGTTTCAATGTCAGTATCAAAAGGAATTTGAAAAATCTTAATTTCAATTACAATGACATCAAAGTCTTAGAAATGAGTATCAAAATTTATCTTCAAAGCACTCAAAACTTCGACTGCAAAATCGAAGGGAAACTCAGTCTCAGTAGTGAGGCTGAATATTTCATATGTTTTAAAATGTGTGAAACATTTTTACGTAATTGTGATTGAAACAATATTATTTTCTGCCGGAACAATTTGATATTAGTGTATAGATCAGAGAGAAACTGGTTTTCTCATTGCAATCTCAAATTTAGTTCGTTCATATGTTTTGTCAAATCGACATAGAATGCTAACTCTCGCAGCCATTCGCTATTTTGAAATTCAGTAAGAGGGCGATGCTTTTCATTCAAAAAAATTTCGAACTGTTCTCGAAGTTCAAAAAAAGCGCTTCAGGACTTTTTCGTAACTAAGCCAGCGTACGGCAGTATGATATGGTAAATCAATATTTTCAATAAACACGCGGAATTGTCGGTGATTCAATCCAGTGGATCTGATGAAATTAACAACTGGTATGACTGCTATTATAACTTTAGACATATCCAAACATTTTCCGCACAAGGACTGTTGACGATAAGAACAATGAAGTAATTGTAAGGTTTTTTTTTTTTTTTGCAATGCTGCTGGCAAACAGACATGGACGTCTTTGGATGCCAATAAGGGCTGCACCGATGTTACTCACTTTGCATTATCCAGGGGCGCGTGTAACTTGATGGTAAGCAACGGACGCGGAGTAACAATGCCCCCGCAGCTCTCTACGGTCCTATTAGGACCGGGACCTACGGTTTAAAGTGGATTCCGAACCACTACAACACCCATGGGCAAAGCCGGGATTTGAACCCGATACCTGTGGTACCAAACGCCAGAGCGCTAGCCATTCGGCCATCGGGCCTCCAGTAATTGTAGGTACAATGAAGTAATTGTATAATGAACAATGAAGAAGTTGATACAATCTAATGGTTGATCAAGACTAATGGAATTGAGCCACCTTCATTTTCTGCTGCCTTTGACACAAGTGCAACCACTGCTTTATTTTACCACAAATGTTTTTGTCTTCATCAGTTGTAATATATTTCAAGTTTTTCCATCATAAAACTGTCTCTCTGTCCAAAAGTTGGCCATCGAGAGAGGAGCAGGAGTGAAATTAGTAGTGTTTTTAGGACAACCGGAGAAATTAGTAGTGTTTTTAGAACAACCGGAGAAATTTGCAGTATGCTCTCAGAGCAAGGGCGCATTGGGATCTTCATCTGTCTTTTTTGGTGCATTCTTTGGTGACATGAGGTCCAGCGCATTTGAGGCATCGAGGGTCTGGTACAGAATTTTCTATGATGATAGAATTCTTGATATTTATAGCTTTGGTTGGGTCTGGTTTTCTTCTGAGTGGTTCAACTTTGACCCTAAAGTAATATAAGGTGGATAGGTCGAAAATTATTATTTTTTTTTTTCCTTTTTGGGTAGAACAATTAGATATAGAGGTAGATTGCCGGTACCAGCACGATTACGAAGTGGAGTGATAAATTCAGGGATGAAGGTTGAGAATTTGGAGTTTCTGCATGATGACATCAGTTGGGAGATCTGTAGGCAATCCGCGAATTACAACTTTAAGTTGCTTTTTTGTGGCAGTTCAAATGTATGCCTTTTAAGTAACAGGTGATCAATTTATTTGCGTATGGATCTGCAATCATCTGGTGTGGTTGGGAAAACTTTTAATTTGCCACCAGAAAGGCGTCCTTCAATTTTTGAATTTGTAATCTGGTTGAAGTTCTCAAGAATTTTAATTGAATTTTGAATGTTGTCAATAATTATTGGAGGAACATATTTAGTAGTATGGGGTTGGAGGACAAGAAGAAGCAATATTTTGGTCATTAGTGAGATCAGTGTCCATACTGTTTTCGTCTAGATGTAATTTATCAATGTTTTTAGAAATTTCTTCAATTTTACCAGGAGGTATGTTTTCTGCAACACTAGGATCAAAATTTTCATCGGGGTTAAGACAAGCAAATTTGGAAGATAACCTGATAGCAGTAGGATCATTAGTATTAGGTGTTTTTGGCTGAAGTTTTTCTTTGCCTTTGTTTGACCTTAAGTTTTTACTTTTTAGCAGGAGTAGTTACAGTGTTGTTTGAATCGTTTAGTTTTACCAAGATGAGACTCATTTGTTTTTTTTGGTAATATTAGAAAGCTGAAGGTGTAGAAAAGTTCTAAATTAGGAATTTGAGGCTCGACTTTTAAGCAGTTTTTCAATATTATTGAGATTATCAATTAGATTTTCGCATTTAATGTATGCTGAAAAGTTGTTAATGCTAGTATGAAGTTGATCTGTTTCCTGAACAAAACTAAAAGCTGTCGGATTGGTATTAAAGTCAATCATATGAAACCTACTACCAGGACTGGTTGATTGGTCAGCAGGGAAGAGAGACATGATTGTACTGTTGGAGGAGAGCGAATCTCCTTCCACAGCAGCCATAATAGAAGTGAAAATAAACAAAACCTAATATTTAAATATATTTTTGACTATCACAGGTAACAAGTATGTAATTTACTGAGGTAAGGCAATGAGAAATGCTCGTTGCTTAAAAAATCCCGAACAATTCAGTGCCTGCACAGAAAACTGCAGAGATCAGAAGAAAAATAAAAAGTAAAAATACAAGTAAGAAAAAAAAAGGATTTAATATTTAACTAAAAGAATAATAAGCCTTTTATACAACTTAATAATAAAATAAAACCAAATAGAGAAAAGGAATAAAGATATTAGGACAGGATAAGAGAAAAAGTTACATACCAAAGAGGAGAAACGCTCGTAAATAAAACCGATTTGAGGGAGAGGTTTGGTGTGGTTTGTCACTCTACGGTCATCTTGTGCACACGTTAGGCTAAACAGACCGGGATCTACGGTTTAAAGTGTATTCCGAACCACTACAAACAACCATGGCACCGCCGGGACTCGAACCCGAAACCTGTGTCACCGACCTCCAGAGCGCTAACCACTCGCCCATTCAGGCCCTTTGAGAGAGAGAGAAACACACATTCTCTCGGCTCAAAATCCAAAAACGGGAATGTTGCTGTAACACTTCCGTTTATTTTCATTTTTATTTGCAGCAAATATAACGAAAAATAATAAATATATAAAAATTAAAATTTTCTTAATTAACACATTAAAAACACCCATAAATTTATTTCATGCTAAAATGTATTTAAAAATTATCTTTCATTGAACTTTTCATGTAAATAATATATGCAGGGCCGAATTTAGAAGAAAAGAGGCCCTAGTCTATTTCAATTATGAGGCCCTTTCACCACCCATTTTTAAATTTGATTTATTAAATTCATTCTCTCCATTCATTCCTCCCATTTTAATTCCCATTTTTAATTTTAAAATTTTTTCAGTAGTCTATAAACACTTCACAAAATTATTGAACCTACTGAACTCAAAAGGTGAGAATCAAATGATCGTGTATGCAATCCTAAAATAAGAATCTTTACTAATAACATTAACACGTATTTCATATTATCGAAGTAATGTAATACGAATCTACACCAATCTGCACTTTATTTATACAAGAACAAACCAGAGCTCAATAGCATAAGGCCCGCCAAAATTTGTCACAGTAATCAGTGAACGTATGCACTATACGTTGGTGTAATCTAGTCTATACAAACGAATAGACCCAATGAGCCAAACCCGTTGATCTGAACCAATACACTTTTATGTTTGTTTATTAGTCATATATGTAGAATTTCTCCTTATTTTCGATTCAGTGTTTTAGTGCTTACCATTTTTAGAATAGTATAATTCTAATTTTGTTTACAATTTGAATATAGGCCTCTCTTTGATCTTGAGGCCCTAGGCTGAAGCCTAGTGAGCCTATAGGAAAATCCGGCCCTGAATGTATGGTATCGATTTCCTCCAAAAATATTGGAAAAATTGAAGGACAAAAACTAGGACTTGACTGACATTCGAAACTGGGTTACGGTGCCACAGCGAAAGGCTGTAGTCGGCGTACCGATTAGGACGGATACGGATATGGACGTACTTGTGGGTAAATACCCTAAAACCTCCACATAATCAAAATATTAAAAATTGCATTTATGAGTTTAACATCAATTAAGAAAAGGTATAAGATCAAGCTTTTAAAAATTTGAAATAAAAGTTAAATTAAAATGCCGCTAAAATAATATAAATAATTAATTTTAATTTTCGGAGTTCCATCGAGCCTTAGTCTTCTGTAACCCCCTCACCAGAATTAATATTTAAATGCTGCACTTCTGTGGCTGCTTGATTAATGTTAGTAAGCTATTAAAATAAAATTGCATAAAAATAAAAATTTAAGAGCAATAGGCAAAAGCCAAAAAAAAAAAAAAAATAATAAATAAATAAATAAAAAAAAAAAAAATGAAATAAATAAATAAAATGAATACCCACTCTAGCCATATACCATAGGCTTCAGGTTCGTATACTGAAGGTGGAATGGATGTTTGTTAGTGGTTCGAAATCCACGTTAAACTATAGGTCCCGGTCTAATTAGCCTAAACTGTGCAAAAATAACCGTAGAGCGACAATCCAGTCATTATAGCCATGTCGTGAGCAGTAAAATTACATTCAAATTCTAGCTCTCAGATACGCTAATAAATTATGATGGGCTGTAAACGAGATAAATTACATTTATTCCGAAAAATAACCTGGGTGTCTCTTGACGGAAGGAAAGCACTCGAAAGAAACATCATAGATGGTCAGGACTAATGCTATGTATTAATCGCAATGCAAAATAATTAATTTAGCATTGCATTATAAAATAGTGTGCATTAGATCTTATCAGCAGTGTTAATACGCTCGCTATTCTCTTTGACGATTTGTCAGAAGTTATGCGAGAGCATTTGGCAACATGCATTATTTTGATTTTGTTTCGAAATGTGTGCTGACGGCAAATCCAACTGCGCTAGCGTTATGTAGCCTTTGTACAAAACTAATTTAATAATATAATCTATTTTAATGGAATGAGCTCTTGCATACTTTATTTATGATGTGTCTCAATCATAAAATACCCTAATAATTATTTAAACATTTCATGAAATATATATATGTACATTTTTAAAAAGGTTAAAACAAGGGAATAATTGTTCCATGTTAAAACTTCACATTGGTAATGAAGGCAATCACAAATTCTTGCTCGGTCAAATTTTCCAACGCATCCGTCTTTTTCAAATGCTGAATGGGACCACATGAACAGACATTTGGGTGGGAAAGATATCGATCCCGAGAAAGACAAGACGAGCAAGATTAGAAGCGAAGTATATTGGCTGACTGTATAACCGGTGGGCTGAAAAGTTCGTAGACTGACACATAGATGTCTCTACTAGTATTAAATTCATATAATTTTCAGTTAGCCCTAACTTTCAAAAGACATGTGTATAAATTTGACAGCTGTTGCACTATTAGTATGTGAGTTATAGCATTTTTAGTGAAGTTATAGCATTTTTAGTGTTCATCACGTGCAGTCCACTCGGCTGGCTGTCGATTGGACTCCGGGGTGAAATGATGGAGCCATGTTTCCTCCATAGTCACATATCGACGCAAAAATTAGAGTTTATTACGATTGAACAGCGCCAAACACTTATTCAATTCGTTGTTGTTTTTGATCGATTGTGAGCTCGCGCGGCACCCACTTTGAACAGAGCTTTCGCATTTCCAAATATTCATTCACGATATATCCAACACGTTCCTTTGATATCTTTAGGGTCTCAGCTATCTCAATAAACTTCACTTTACGATTATCAGAAATTATTTTATGGACTTTTTGATGTTTTCGTCGGTAACAGCCTCTTTGGGGCGTCCACTGCGTGCATCGTCCTCGGTGCTCATTTCGCCTCATTTAAATTTAGCAAACCACTTCTCTACGGTTGCTATTCCTGGTGCAAAGTCCGAATAATGTTTATCAAGCTAAGCTTTGGTTTTCAATAGTATTTTTTTCGCCAAAAGCAATGCTTTATTAACACACGAAATTCCTTTTTATCCATTTTTGTTCAAACTAACAAAAGTTGCTTCACTAAAAATACCATAATTCACATACTAATAGTGCAACAGCTGTCAAATTTATACACGTGTCTTTTTGGAGATTAGGGCTAACTAAAAATTATATGGATTTAATACTAGCAGCGCTATCTATGCGTCAGCCTACGAACTTTTCTGTCCACCTGTTATACTATCAGAATACGTCGGTAAATCCGGAGAAGGAAGTTTACAGCACGCTTCCAAAAAGAAATACAGTCTGGGAGGAATCATACTCTTTTTGTATCGAACACGTGACAAAAGTCAGGACCAACATCGGACAGGCAGCGATTACAAACGAAAAAAAAAATTTTTATTCTCTGTGGTTCCGAAGTTTGCAAATTGAAAAATTGTCAACTTCTGTCCCAAGTAAGTGTAATACAACTGCTTGCATTTTTTATACAGGTTTATTTTATCTTTTCAGAAGCATAAAAACATTTTCTTGTTCATTTCGAAAATATGCATTCAAACAGAACTTTTTTTTTAAACTCATACCTCATTTAGAATTTACACTCTTACCATCACACCAGAATATATTTGTTTGAATACCGCATTTATTTAATATTCTTTTCAAACAATTCCCGCGACCAGTCTTGGTAATTTAATAAAAAAAAAAAATACCTGTGCGTGTTCCTTTACTCTTTTTTCCCTCTATTTCTCTTACACTTTCTCAACTTTTGAGACGTAGTGTGAATCTAAAATTGAGAGAAAGTCAAATGCTCTCAATAGAATTTGACTTTTCCTTTTTTTTTTTTGATATTGAAGAAAGACTGACACATTATTCTAAATAAAACATTTTTTTTTATTAACATAAAAAGATTGCAATCCAAAAAATATTTCGTCAATACATTCCCATTTTTCGTCCTTCAAATGTCGTTCGTTTTGCAGCAAGTTGATTTGTTTTCTGGCAAATTTGTTATCCGTCAGTTACAAAATACTGAATTCACGTTATCACTTTTTGGATATACATATAAGACGCCATATCCATAGTCCCTTTAATGTATCTACTCCCAACTTTCGATTTGTGCTTCTCTTGCAGAAAGTGTGTACTGTCTAGCTCAGGGGTCTCCAAACTTTCCAGCCTTAGGGCCATACTGCTTACCCAGTAAGTACCAAGGGCCAAAACCGTTTTAGTTTTTTTGCCATTGTCTATAATTTCTAGACTAGTCGCCGAGTACGCGCTCTGAGCGAGTATACGCTTGCTAAATTCACTGGTTTAATTACTACAATTACTATTGTGTTTATCGATACGACCGTGACACTTGGCGACATCTATTGGTTAAAAGCAGAAATAGGTAGGTATAACTACCAAGAGTAACCGCGGGATGTTCACTAGTTTATAATGTTAGTGGGATTCATTTCAATTGTTTGTTAGTTGTTACGCTTAAGTTAAATTTTCTGCGTATTATGTTTGCCGTTTAGCTTTACCTAGCAAGTAAATAAAACCAAGTTATTGTCATTCTATGTTTTTTTATCCAACTTATTACGGCAACAATAAAACTATTCGCTGTCGCGTGCCGGATTGATAACACTGGAGGGCTGGATTTTGGCCCGCGGGCCGTAGTTTGGAAACTCCTGGTCTAGCTTTTAAACTTCAAACTAAAAACCCTTTAAACCTCTTATGATATACATATATGATCTGATCCCCGTTTTCCTCCTTCTGCACAGCAAAGCAAGAATTATTGACTTTCAAAGCTATGTCTTGATAATATCCTCATAGATATCCTCCCTCATTTTTATTCCAGGTAGTATCAAAGAGGAATTTGTGCAGATATCATAATGCATCCATAGGATCGTGGACGTATATGAACACATATATATAGAAGATAGGGTGCGCAGAAGATCTTCCTCCCCGTGGTGCACCTGGTAACACTTTTTAGTGGCTAAAAGAGCTGCAGCTTGGCAGTTTTGTTAGATTAATGAACTCTGTTTCAGCATGTTTTGTTGTATTATCTGTTTTTTTTTTTTTCGTTGTTCTTTTTTTTTGCTGTAACTGTTCGTAATCTGCCATTGGAAATAAAATTAAAAAATATATAGAGAGAATAGAGAGAGAAGACATGGTGAAAACAGAAAAACGCAAGACTGAAGTGTCAAAAGATGGCAGTTGGATTCATAGGAGGAAAAGTAAAAATATATAGCTATCTTATCCATTTATCTGTGGCTCAAAGAATGACATGTGCTTCCCAAATCATGGACGGATGCCACTCTAAGAACATTTTCATCTCAAATTGCAAATGTTCTCTTCTTAAAACCATACCCAAGTTTGATGACAGGCGTGTATCTACTTGCCTACCAAACAAGTTTATTCTAAAGAAAAAAATTTTGAGAAGTGATTTTTTTTTTTCGCCAGACTTGAAAATATCCCTCCATTGTTTAAATGTTACTCTCTAACGCTATTAGTCTATGTATCTTTAAAAAAATTGAGTGTTTTATTCGAAACTCCAGATTTTAGAATGGTTCCTATCGTTTTCTACATTTCTCTTTATGTTGATAGCCAGCGTGTCTTAAAAAAAATTAAGAATTTTGCTAAAAAAAAAAGGTTTGAACACGATGCCCCATTTTTTGGGGATCACCTTATTGGATCCGGAAGGTTCCTTTTGACGAAGCAGAGTCTCTCGAAACTAATACTCACTTCCATATATATTGTTTCTGGTGGCGGCAACTGTTTATCCAGATGGCAGGGCAATCTGGATAGCTGTCCTTTAGTATACCTGTAAATAACTCTCAAGGGTCTGAACGATGTGTCGACTATATTTTGAATCGTTATTAAATTCCTTCTATTACCTCACACTCTCCCTATATATATCTTGTTCAAATTTTCAATCGTTAATAAAACACTTTTTATTCATCCATCCAAGTTCAAATACATTTTTTTTAACTTGCATTGGATGACACTTGATGTTAATAGAGTTTTTTCAATTAATTCAGTAATTAAATTTAATTAATTAATTTTAGCTTTTTAGATTTAAGTTGCATGTATCTACCAATACATGGCTCCAGATAAACTTAAAAAATTAATGAAAATTATTTATAAAGGACTTCCTGCAATATAGTGAGAAAAAAAAAAAGAAGGAATTGACTTAAATATATATTTTTTTATATTACTTGTTTTACCAGGTGAATATTACAACAAGGGACTAGATACATCCTGAATGGGAGTAGAACATCATAATGAGAAAATTCCCTCCATATTTTAACCTTTTATGTCTACGATGGTAATCCACAGTTACTCACAATTCACGGCTTTTGCATTTGACATTATACTTGCGTTTGATTTCTTCCCTCGTTATTCCAGACTATTTTCTCGTAAAAAAGAATGGTAATCTTGCACGATCACATATCCACTAACTCGTTCAGAAGTGTTGGAGAAAATACCTATGATCCATCCCATCAAGTCAAGATGGGAAAAGACTAAGAGTATCGCAGATTTGGCATGGACGGGAGAAAGAGCCATTTCCGTAGAGAAGGGATCATGGTGCATCTGCATGTATAATTTACATTCCCTACAGAAGTCGAATGTTTTCAAACACATTCTCATAAAGGGGCCTGATGGCCCAGTGTCTGATCTCGGTGCCACAGGTTTCGGGTTCGAGTCCCGGCAGTGCCATGGATGTTTGTAGTGGTTCGAATCCACTTTAAACCGTAGATCTCCATCTAATATGATCGTAGAGCGTTGCGGGGTTTTGTTACTCCACGTCCGTAGCTTATCTTCAAGCTACACGTACCTCCTGGGTAATGCTAATTTAGTAACGTCGTTGCGGCGCTTGCTTCAATGCATCAAAGATAACTGTCTAAGTGTTTGCCAGCTGCATTAGTGAAAAAATATTTCAATATAGTGCCTGATGGCCGAGTGTCTGGGAGCTCGGTGCCACAGGTCCCGGCAGTTCCATGGATGTTTGTAGTGGTTCAAAATCCACTTTAAACCCACTTTAGATCTAATGCGACTACTACACCCCACCACATCACTGTGTTTCCCCTGTACTGGTTGGGAATGATGTGGCTAAAAAGTCAGATTGGGCCTTGTGACGCACTACAGTCATGTGATGACGGGACCTACAACTTAAATTTGATTCCAACCCCCTACAAACATCCATGGCACCGCCGGGATTTGAACACGAAACCTGTGGAACCTAGAGCCAGAGAGCTAGCCACTCGGCCATCAGGTACCTGATCTAATATGAGTAGAGCGGTGAGAGTCGGATTGACAATCCTATCCCGTAAAAAACATCCCCTGTCTCGAAATCTGAAAGTAGGAGGATTGCCTTGCCCCATCACGGAGCTGTTGCGCCACTGAAGCTGATGATGATGATATCCCAATATACCAAGCGACGCATAAGGAATAATTTTTTTGATCTTGATGAACAATATTCATGTCATTCGAAATATTCTTCTTCTCAAAAACAAGCTTGTTACCTTTATTTTAATTTTCGAGTAGCTTTTTTTTAAAAATATTTCACCCAGAAAACACCTTGATTGTCTTTTCCATGATGTATCTTCAACATGTGTTGTTTCCTTTTGTTTTGGACATGGTTGGCACAAAAGTTTCATTACTACAATTTTGTTACAGATAATTTTATTCTACTCTTTGATTTTTATCTTATAACATAGACATAATCTTCACCAATTGTTCGCGATTGATATTCGCTGCTATGAGGGTTCCTGTTTAGTGAATGAAAGGTAAGGCAGTACATCCTCAAAAGTCCAAAATTCTAAGGTCTTTGGGTAATTTGGAACTACTAACGAGTATATACAATCCCGATTCAAAGATAAGTATCGCGTGTGTATGCCAATTCGCAGGGATTTCAAGGACATATTTTTGAAGAGGCACATCTTCCTGACATTAAATTTTTCCAAGATCACCGCTATTTTTTCAAGAATGATATTATGAATAGCATTATAGGATCGTATATATTTCAGAAATATAGGCAAGTATTTTTTACTTTTAACGAGGCCTGAATGGCCGAGTGGCTAGCGCTCTGGCGCTGGGTACCACATAGTTCGAATACCGGCAGTGCCATGGATGTTTGTAGTGGTTCAGAATCCACTTTAAACCGTAGGTACCGGTGTAATAGGATCGTAGAGCGTTGCGGGTGCATTGTTACTCCCCACCGTGGCTTATCTTTAAGTGACACGCGCCCCTGGGTAATGCGACAAAGTGAGTAATGTCCGTGCAGCGCTTGCCTTAAGGCATCAACACCAAGCTGTCTACGTGTTTGCCAGCTGCATTAGAAAGAAAAAAAAAATTTTTTTTTTTTTTCCTTTTAACCAAAATTGTATTTCTCCAGTTATTGGATCACAAGTAATAGAAATGTAACAATATAAGCTGATATTTTCGTTAATTTGAAAATCTTTATGAATGAGTGACATATTGTTTTATCATGAATTTGAGAAATTTCAACCTGATTATGAATAAAATTTTAGATTAAAGATAAACGTTCTGAAGGGTGAACTTAAAAAAGTATTTTTTTTTTTTTTTTTAAATTTTACGCTTGTAATTAATAACTTTATTTTCAACCAAATATAGTTGAACTTTAATCTTCATTTTTTTTAATTATTTTATTATAATTAAAAAATAATTGAACTTCAAAAATCTAATTTTTCTAATTATTTTTATTTTTACTTTTTAAGCTCTAAATATTTCACGCTATTTTACAATTATCGTCTACTTTTTAATAAATTCAATGTTCCAAGTTAAAATTTAAAAATGGAAACCTATTTGAAGGATCACATGAACTACCTGTATTACACTTATATATGTATCGATCCATTTTTTAATGATGCATGCTATAAAAAATACGTTAATTTACTAGGGACCTTCCCATTCGTACGAGGGATTTAAGGGGTCGCGTGGTCTATTTAGAGTCAAATTTTACATGTAGCAGGGGGCTGCAAAGTTCGTAGGCTGACACATAGATGACGCTACTAGTATTAAATCCATATGATTTTTAGTTAGCCCTAACCTGTAAAAGACACGTGTATACATTTGACAGCTATTGAACTATTAGTATGTGAGTTATAGCATTTTTAGTGAAGCAACTTTTGTTAGTTTGAAAAAAATGGATAAAAAGGATTTTCGTGTGTTAATAAAGCATTGCTTTTTAGGCGAAAAAAATACTATTGAAGCCAAGGCTTGGCTTGATAAACATTATTCGGACTTGAACCAGGAAGATTAACCGTAGAGAAGTGGTTTGCTAAATTTAAACGGGACGAAATGAGCACCGAGGACGATGCACGCAGTGGACGCCCCAAAGAGGCTGCTACCGATGAAAACATCAAAAAAAGTCCTCAAAATAATTTCTGATAACCGTAAAGTGAAGTTGATTGAGATAGCTGAGACCCTAGAGTTATCAAAGGAACGTGTTGGACATATCGGGAATGAATATTTGGATATGCGAAAGCTCTGTTCAAAGTGGGTGCCGCGCGAGCTCACAATCGACTAAAAACAACAACGAATGGATGATTCTAAGCAGTGTTTGGAGCTGTTCAATCTTAATAAACCCGAATTTTTGCGTCGATATGTGACAATGGATGAAACATGGCTCCATCATTTCATACCGGAGTCCAATCGACAGTCAGCAGAGTGGACTGCACGTGATGAACATTAAAAATGCTATAACTTCACCAAAATACTATAACTCACATATTAATAGTGCAACAACTGTCAAATTTATACACGTGTCTTTTGAAGGTTAGGGCTAATTAAAACTCATATGGATTTAATACTGCTAGCGCCATCTATGTGTCCGCCTATGAACGTTTCAGCCCACCTGTTATCTCTGTATTATTAAAATTAGGCTTAATGTATGGGACCTAAGCATCTATACGAATCATTGGAGGGATAGTATAACACAGAGTCGAATGCAACTGGCATACTTTGAAGTGTTCATAATTCGCTAGAAAAGTATTTGGTTCTAATTTGGTTTTTGGTTTTTAAAAATATTCTTCTGGTAATTTCAGCAGTGATTTATCATAAGCCATTTCGGCTATGGAACAGTTAGTGTCATCAAGTAGAGGTGCTCAAATATCAAGGAGTATAGCTTTGTAAAGTTTCACTCCGTTTGATTGAATTGTTAGTTCTAACGGTTGCTTTTAATGTTCTGTTCAATTTTTCCGTTGCTTTGCTTATGGTATGAAGTATTTGTTTGCATTTTAAGTCCACGAATAATACCGAAATTTCTGAAAAGTTCTGATCTAATTTGATTACATCTATCTGTGATCATACTATATGGAACACCAAAGCGACAAATCTAATTTTCATAAAATACTTTTGTGATTGTTTCTGTTGTAATATTTTCTACCGATATAATTTTCATCCAACAAGTAAAACGATTAATGCATGTTAAGCAATGTTTATTCCCTTTGATGATGGATATGGTCCAATTTTATTGAGGATGGGCGTAAATGAATTATGAGAGACTTCAACTATCACAGGGTTATGATCACTGGAAAGATCGTTGATAGAAGAAGCAGGCCCGGCGTTTAAATTTTTAAGAAGTGCGATGTCAAGAGTACTATTGCAAGGATTGTGAAGGCAGAAATATGTGGGATCATTAGGAGCAATAACATTGAATGTGTTAAAATTTGTCCAATCGAAGAGAACAGAACCATTTATGTTGCTGCGTCCATTATTCCATGCAGGATGCTTGGAAATGAAGTCACCAAGTAGAAGTACTTGTTGATAGGAGTTCGCTATTGTATCAAGTTCTTGTGTGAGGAATCTACCAATTGGAGGGCGATAAATGCTAGCAACAGTAATTTTTAGGTTATTCTTGAGATTAATAACGATAGCAGAGTTTTCAAAGCTGGTTGTAGTAAAATGAATTTGATGATGATTAATATTTTTATGAATGCAGATAGCCGTGCCTCCTTCTCTGTGGGTAAGACGATCGGAGCGATATATGATATAATTTGGAATTTTGAAGGAATCGCCTGGCCGAAGATGTATTCATTGGAGAGCAATTACATGAGGTTTATTTTCAGATATAAAATTTTGTAATTCATTAATTTTTCCTTTAAGACTATTGGAGTTTCAAGTCACGCATAAGATAGAATTATTGGTCGATCTATTGAATGTTATTGACTGGTTGATTTTGAAGAACAGTTATTAAAACAGAAAGATTTGAAAGTACCCCAACTAATTGTTGCAGAATGAGTGGAATTGGAGGCGTTTCCGTGGAAGCCTGCAGAGTATTGGAAGAAATAGTATGGTGAGAGGTCCGGGTAGGAAGAGTTGGAAAGTCATCTGAAGAAGGAGGAAGAGTTGGAGAAGCCTTCTGATGAGCGGGAAGAGACAATTGGTTGGAGTTCTCAGGCTTCATTTGTTGTGCTTGTTTTTTAAATCTCTCCGTCCAAGCTTTGACCTTCGGGGGAGGAGCCGGAGGGAAATTAGCAGGGTTTTTAGGACAACCTGAGAAATTTGCAGTATGCTCTCCAGAGCAAAGGGCGCATTTGGAAGCTTCATCTGGCCTTTCGTTGCATTCTTTGGTGGCATGAGGTCCACCCATTTGAGGCATCGAGGGTCTCTTCTACAGAATTTGCTATGATAGAATTCTTGACATTTATAGCATTGGCTGGGTCCTGATTTTCTTCTGAGTGGTACAACTTTGACCCTAAAGTAATATAAGGTGGATAGGTCAAAAATTCTTTTGTTTTGTTCATGTTTTGGTAGAACTATTAGGTACAGAGGTAGATTGCCGGTACCAGCACGATTACGAAGTGGAATGATGAATTCAGGGTGAAAGTTGAGAATTTGGAGTTCTTGCATGATGACATCAATTGGGAGATCTGAAGGCAGTCCGCGAATTACAACTTTTAAGTTGCTTTTCTTGGAGCAATTCAAATATATGACTTTTAAGTTTCAGGTGATCAATTTGCTTCCGTATGGATCTGTAGTCCTCAGGTGTGGTTGGAAAAACTTTTAATTTGCATCCAGAAAGGCGTCCTTCAAACTTTGAATTTGTAATCTGGTTGAAGTTCTTAAGAATTTCAGTAGAATTTTGTATGTTGTCAATTATAATTGGAGGAACATATTTAGTAGTATGGGGTGCAGGACAAGAAGAAGCAATATTCTGGTCATTAGTGAGATCTGTGTCCATACTGTTTTCGTCCAGATGTAATTTATCAACATTTTTTGAAATGTCTTCAATTTTAGCAGGAGGTATGTTGTCTGCATCACTAGGACCAAGATTTTCATCGGGGTTAAGGCAAGCAAATTTGGAAGATAACTTGATAACAGTGGGATCACTGGTATTAGGCCGTTTAGCTAAATTTTTTTTTCTTTTTTTGTGTGACCTTAAGTTTTTTTTTTTAGTAGGAGTAGTTACCGAGTTGTTTGAATCATTGAGTTCAGAATCATGAGACTCATTTGCTTCCTTAAGTTTTTATTGGTAATATTAGAAAGCGTAAGTTGTATAAAAAGATCTAAATTAGGTATTTGAGGTTCAATTTTTAAGCAATTTTCAATATTGTTCAGATGATCATTGAGGTTTTCGCACTCAATGAATGATGAAAATTGTTAATGCTAATATTAAGTTGATCAATTTCTTGAATAAAGTTAAACGCTGTCGGGTTAGTATTAACGTCAATCAAATGAAGCATACTGGTTGATTGGTCAGCAGGGGAGAGAGACATGGTTGTGCTGTTTGAGGAGAGCGAAACTCCCTCGACAACAGCCATAATAGAATAAAATAAACAAAACCAAATATTTAAAAAAAACTACTGACTAAAACAGAAAATAAATATGCACTTTACTGAGTAAAGGCAGTGAGAAACGCTCGTAGCTAAAAAAACCCGAACAATTCTGCGCCTACACAGTAAAATACAGAAGAAAAAAAAAAAAGAATTCTAGAATTTAGCTAAAAGTTCTAAAAAGAATTCTAGAATTTAGCTACTCATTTTATACAACAAAATAATAACATAGAACCAAAGAAATCAAATAGAGAAAGGTAATAAAGAGATTAAGACAGAATAAGAGGGGAAAAAATCACATACCAATGAGGTGAAACATTAGAAAACAAACAGAATTGAGGGAGAGGAAAAAAAACACGTCCGCTCAGCTCAAACGATCAATTAGATGGCTTACATTTTTCCAGAATCATCTTGGTATTAATCTTTAATTAATTTTTTCGCCGAAATTAATTTTTTGCAAATTTTTTTTAATTTTTTTTTATCCGTAAATAAAGTAAACCAATTTGTATTCCGAGTTTGTAACGCTTGCATAATGGTCTTTTAAAATCTACTAGGACTTCTGCAATTAAAATGGTAACGAAATCAATTTTCACATTTACACCTTCTTTTGAAATGTATTTGGCTAAGAACGTTGTTAACTACAGTTGAATGAATCTCAATCCAATTTATTTTTGTAAATGCATGTCAAAATTGATTATCAGCCTTGTCGCCAATTTATCAATACGCTCATTTTAACCACCAATATAGATTAAAATAGTGCGTCAATTTTTCCATTTTTTTGAATACCATATCAGCAATGTTATTGTTTATCAAGTATTTTTTTTGTTTGTAATCGATGATCTTTAAAAATTCAAATGTCGAATTTCAATGACAGTGAAGAAACTTTTTTGTTTTTGGAATTTTTTAATGGTTCATTGTATTCAAATATTCGACAGTTTGTAATCTGTTTTTATGTTTAACTATAAATACTATCTGCTTTTGCAGCACAACATTATTTTGGAACTTTGAGCTGAGCGGACGTGTTTTTTTTCTTTTCCCTCAATTCTGTTTGTTTTCTAATGTTTCACCTCATTGGTATGTGATTTTTTCCCCTCTTATTCTGTCTTAATCTCTTTATTACCTTTCTCTATTTGATTTCTTTGGTTCTATGTTATTATTTTGTTGTATAAAATGAGTAGCTAAATTCTAGAATTCTTTTTTAGAACTTTTAGCTAAATTCTAGAATTCTTTTTTTTTTAGCTTCTGTATTTTACTGTGTAGGCGCAGAATTGTTCGGGTTTTTTTTTAGCTACGAGCGTTTCTCACTGCCTTTACTCAGTAAAGTGCATATTTATTTTCTGTTTTAGTCAGTAGTTTTTTTAAATATTTGGTTTTGTTTATTTTATTCTATTATGGCTGTTGTCGAGGGAGCTTCGCTCTCCTCAAACAGCACAACCATGTCTCTCTCCCCCTGCTGACCAATCAAACAGTATGCTTCATTTGATTGACGTTAATACTAACCCGACAGCGTTTAACTTTATTCAAGAAATTGATCAACTTAATATTAGCATTAACAATTTTTCATCATTCATTGAGTGCGAAAGCCTCAATGATCATCTGAACAACATTGAAAATTGCTTAAAAATTGAACCTCAAATACCTAATTTAGATCTTTTTATACAACTTACGCTTTCTAATATTACCAATAAAAACTTAAGGAAGCAAATGAGTCTCATCTTGCTGAAACTCAATGATTCAAACAACTCGGTAACTACTCCTACTAAAAGAAAAAAAACTTAAGGTCACACAAAAGGAAAGAAAAATTTAGCTAAACGGCCTAATACCAGTGATCCCACTGTTATCAAGTTATCTTCCAAATTTGCTTGCCTTAACCCCGATGAAAGTCTTGGTCCTAGTGATGCAGACAACATACCTCCTGCTAAAATTGAAGACATTTCAAAAAATGTTGATAAATTACATCTGGACGAAAACAGTATGGACACAGATCTCACTAATGACCAGAATATTGCTTCTTCTTGTCCTGCACCCCATACTACTAAATATGTTCCTCCAATTATAATAGACAGCATACAAAATTCTACTGAAATTCTTAAGAACTTCAACCAGATTACAAATTCAAAGATTGAAGGACGCCTTTCTGGAGGCAAATTAAAAGTTTTTCCAACCACACCTGATGACTACAGATCCATACGGAAGCAAATTGATCACCTGAAACTTAAAAGTCATACATTTGAATTGCCCCAAGAAAAGCAACTTAAAGTTGTAATTCGCGGACTGCCTTCAGATCTCCCAATTGATGTCATCATGCAGGAACTCCAAATTCTCAACTTTCATCCTGAATTCATCACTCCACTTCGTAATCGTGCTGGTACCGGCAATCTACCTCTGTACCTAATAGTTCTACCAAAAATGAACAAAACAAAAGAATTTTCGACCTATCCACCTTATATTACTTTAGGGTCAAAGTTGAACCACTCAGAAGAAAATCAGGACCCAGCCAATGCTATAAATGTCAAGAATTCTATCATCATAGCAAATTCTGTACAAGAGACCCTCGATGTCTCAAATGTGCTGGACCTCATGCCACCAAAGAATGCACCAAAAAGCCAGATGAAGCTCCCAAATGCGCCCTTTGCTCTGGAGAGCATACTGCAAATTTCTCAGGTTGTCCTAAAACCCTGCTAATTTCACTCCTGCTCCTCCCCGAAGGTCAACGCTTGGACGGAGAGACTTAAAAACAAGCACAACAAATGAAGCCTGAGAACTCCAACCAATTGTCTCTTCCCGCTCATCAGAAGGCTTCTCCAACTCTTCCTCCTTCTTCAGATGACTTTCCAACTCTTCCTACCCAGACCTCTCACCATACTACTTCTTCCAATACTCTGCAGGCTTCCACGGAAACGCCTCCAATTCCACTCATTCTGCAACAATTAGTTGGGGTACTTTCAAATCTTTCTGTTTTAATAAATGCTCTTCAAAATCAACCAGTCAATAACATTCAATAGATCGACCAATAATTCTATCTTATGCGTGACATGGAACTCCAATAGTCTTAAAGGAAAAATTAATGAATTACAAAATTTTATTTCTGAAAATAAACCTCATGTAATTGCTCTCCAAGAAACACATCTTCGACCAGGCGATTCCTTCAAAATTCCAAATTATATCATATATCGCTCCGATCGTCTTACCCACAGAGGAGGAGGCACGGCTATCTGCATTCATAAAAATATTAATCATCATCAAATTCATTTTACTACAACCAGCTTTGAAAACTCTGCTATCGTTATTAATCTCAAGAATAACCTAAAAATTACTGTTGCTAGCATTTATCGCCCTCCAATTGGTAGATTCCTCACACAAGAACTTGATACAATAGCGAACTCCAATCAACAAGTACTTCTACTTGGTGACTTCAATTCCAAGCATCCTGCATGGAATAATGGACGCAGCAACATAAATGGTTCTATTCTCTTCGATTGGACAAATCTTAATGCATTCAATGTTATTGCTCCTAATGATCCCACATATTTCTGCCTTCACAGTCCTTGCAATAGTACTCTTGACATCGCACTTCTTAAAAATTTAAACGCCGGGCCTGCTTCGTCTATCAACGATCTTTCCAGTGATCATAACCCTGTGATAGTTGAAGTCTCTCATAATTCATTTACGCCCTTCCTCAATAGCATAATCACAACTACCAATTGGAATATTTTTACTAAAATTCTCTCTCAAAGCATTCCTGGTAATCCAGTCATCTCCAATATTCAAGATATTGACAAAATAATTGATAAATTTAACTATGCTGTTACTTCTGCTATCAACCTTGCTAGCAAATCTAAAGAACTCAGTACACCACACCAAAAACTTCCTACTGAAATCACCTCTAAAATTGCGGAAAAAAACAGAATTCGTAAATTATGGCAAGATACCAGGTTTCCTCCGTTCAAGCAATCCGTCAACAAGCTTCAAAAAGAAATAAAGCAAATGATTCACAAATTAAAAAATGACAGATGGAATGAATTTTTATTAGGCCTAAATCCAGAAGATAATTCTCTCTTCAAAATTAACAAACATTTTACCAAAAATATCCCAAAATTCCTCCACTGGTTGGATCCACAGGTCTTATATTCTCATCTTCTGATAAAGCGAACTCTTTTGCTGAAAACCTTGAACTCTCCTTTCAAGAAAACACTGAACCTTGCGATTACTCTCAAATTGAGCATGTTGAAGATGCAGTAACTTCCTTTCTAGCTGATCATCAAAATTATCATAACAATATTTTTTTTTTCTCCATCTGACATAGTTAACTTAATCAAGAATCTCAACATTCGGAAATCTTCTGGACCTGACAACATTCCAAATAAAGCCTTAATGTGTCTCCCCCTTAATGCCATTACTCATCTTGCAAAAATCTACAACAGCTGTACTAAATATCACTACTTCCCTCCTATCTGGAAAAAAAGCAAATATCATCATGTTCCCTAAACCTGGCCAAGATAGGAAATTTCCTCAAAATTATCGGCCCATCAGTCTCCTTAGCTGTGTAGGAAAACTTTACGAAAAACTCTTAGTGAGACATATTACTTCTTTTTGCGATAAAAATTCCATAATTCCAGCAGAACAATTTGGATTCCGTCAACATCACTCAACTTGTCATCAACTTCTACGTGTCACCAATATCATCACTGAAGGATATAACTATAAATTTTTTACAGGAGGTGTCTTTCTAGATGTCAAAAAAGCTTTCGATCGACTGTGGCACAATGGACTGATCTACAAAATGATCAAACTTCAATTTCCAACTTGGATCACACTTATCATTACAAATTATCTTAAAAATAGAACCTTTCAAGTTCGACTTCATAATGAATTCTCCAAAATCGGTCGTATTTGTGCTGGTACACCTCAAGGAAGCGTGCTAAGTCCTATTCTCTACAATATCTTTACCTATGACTTTCCTCAGTGCACTAACATTTCCACTTGCCTATTTGCTGACGATTCTGCTGCTCTTGCCCAAGGTGCTTCTATTCTTTATGTCATCAATACTCTTCAAAATTTTCTGAATATCCTAGAGGATTGGCTAACTAAATGGCGCATCGCAATTAATGTCTCTAAATCTCAAGCTATCATTTTCCGAAAAGGACACGCCAGACAACCATATATTAATCTCTCCCTTTTTGATCAACAAATTGAATGGGCGACTAATATTAAATATCTCGGCTTAATTATAGACAATAAACTTACGTTTCGAGCTCATATTCAAAAAATCAAAGAAAAATGTTGGAAAAATTTTATCTCACTCTACCACTCATTAATAAATTTTCTAAATTAACTTTGTCAAACAAACTTCTTCTCTACAAACAAGTTCTCAGGCCTATCCTTACCTATGCTGCCCCAATCTGGGGTCTAGCTGCACAATCTAACAAGAAATCTGTACAAATTATTCAAAACAAACTTCTTCGTATTATCACTGGAGCACCCTGGTTTGTCCGCAACTCTACAATTCATCAAGATTTAAAAATTGACTCTATTGACAACTATATTACTAAACTTTCTAGAAATTTCTTCAATACCATTGCTACTCACGAAAATCCTCTCATCAAGGCACAAACTATATTTACGCAATTGAATGGAAAATACAAGTATCCTTTCTCTACTTCTAAATGGAATCGAAGCCTCAAACCACCATAATTTCCTGCTCACTTATCGCTTTTTAGATATTTTACTTCAACGCATATTTACTGATCATAAATTTCTTGTTACGTTTCCATACCGATGATTTACATTTTTCTTACTTTCTTCTTTTTTTCTCTCATCATACGATTACTATTATCTATTTATCATGACTTTTCTTTCCTACTGCCTTCACATACCATTGAGTAGATGAACGCTTCGCGTTCAGGCACTCGACATCTCTATTTTAAACAATATATGTATCTCATATTTTTTCTAAATTTTTTTATTTTGTTTTTGGGTACTTTTTTGTTTTAGCCATATTTTTATAACACAAATTTTCAAAACTCCAATAAATTTAATAAATTGAAGTAATTTTTTAGTATATTATTTTATTAAATTTTTTATAGAAGTAATTTGTAAAAATTTTTAAAATTTGTTCTAGAAACTAGAATATTTTTTAAATGGCCTAATTTCTTTTATGATCTTTACATGCGATCAAGATTAGAATTCGTCATCTACAACAAATTACTAATAGTGCTTCCTTCCTTGCACTTTTATTGAAACTTTTTGCAATTTTCCATTCCTTTTTACACTTGTAAGCAGAAATTTTATGAAAGCAGTAAAATCATTGTAGCCATCTGTAATAAATAAGTAAAATTAAAAAAACTAAATTAATCTTTAATATTGAAAATATTTCTCAGCCTTGTTTTGTTATTAATATAAAGTTTATGGATTAACTTTGCAATAAAAAGATTAAATAATAAATAAAATACTTTTACCTTGTAATGGTAATTTATGTAAAATTTTAAAACTTGACAGTAAAATTCAATTTAATTTGAATAGTTTTTTAAGGAATATTCTTTATTATATTATTGATAATAAGATAATTTTAAGAATTTTATTTTAATGTTTGCCAAACATTCTTCCTGTTTATTTTATTTTAACCAATCTAGCTTCATGTAAAAGAAAACAATTTTCTTGCTAGAATTTCAAATTGCTGTTCATCAATACACAGTAAAAGTGATTTTTGTGTTATGCATGTCTGTTTTGTATTTATGAAATCTTATATAATTTTATTTTAATTATTTGAGTGTCAATATAATTTTTTTTTTTTTTTTTATTGCAAAGTAACAAGACAATTTAAATCTCTGTATATATAATATATATGCATGCTTTTTTTTAAAAAAGGCATTGAGTGCTCAAGAAAGAGAGCCATATGAAGAAATGGCTCGATCATATAAAAATGATAGTGTTTCCAGAGCTGGAAAATTAGCATCTGATGGAACAAATATTGAAGTTAGTAAAATTTATAGAAATAATTGATGTTTATATAAATAATCAATGAAAATAATTATATTTCATAAAAGTTTAAAAAATTGTATATATATTGTAAGGTGCATCCAGTTAAATTAAATTTTGAACAAGTCATATCTTTAAAACTATTTTTAAAAAAAGCATCTTAATTTTTACTGAATTTATTTTTAATGAAATTTTTCTTTTTATTGATTATCTAATTTATTACATTTGTGACATAAATTTTAAAAATGAACTTAAATTCATTTAAAGTAAAAAAAAAAGTGTCCTCTTAATTTTCTAAATTTTAGCAGTATAATTAATTTCTAGTTTAACAATAAACATTGGTGACTTTAATATATATGTTTATATAACTTCACATTTTATTTTTGACTGCAGTATAAAAATAAATTAAATATAAAATTATTTCTATCTGAAGATATAATAAACTATTCCTTTTTATAAATATATATTTTCCTGAATGTACCATTTCACATTAGACTTACAAATTATTTCTCATTACATGTGGTAAAAGCTTCAACAACATAGTAAATTTTGGGTTTCTGTTTATCTAGAAATTTATTTTATCTATACTATTCTTGTAGCTGATTAAAGTGTAATTGTACCACTAATGATTTCAATAAATCTTTTTTTAATAAAAATTTTGAGATTAAGTTAAGTAAAATAAGTGGCAAAAGGAAAGAAACTTGATAACATCTAATAATAGACGAGAAAATTTGTCAGAATAAGATTTGATTATATTAAGTTATAATTATAATCCACAATTCTTGAATATTAATGCTAATGAGAGAAAAAAATAGATGATATTTAAAAATATGCATCTAAAAATATGAGAAGTTAAGCTATATTTTTAGATGCATATTAGCATTAAGAAGTTAAGCTATATTTTTAGATGCAAAAAATATCAGAATTGAATTTTTGGCTTGGTTGGTTTATTTATATAGTAAGCAATTGGATATGAACAATTAATAGTGTAAACGAGTCATTAAATAATATATATACTTACCATATTACTTATTACTAAAAATATCACAATTATGTGTTAATTTTTATAATTTAATAATTAATGTGTTTTAGGCTAATGCTCGGGAGATGGAAGAATTGGAAAACTATCAGAACTGGATGAAGCAACAGATAAGAAGTTATGTAAATAGTGACTGCATTTCTAAAACAGAATTTAAAGGTAGATGATAAATGTTAACCAATTTATTACTTTATCAATCTCATTGTCAATTTTAGAAAAACTATTTACAAAATTAAAATTTTTTTAGACTATCAAATCTCACTATTTTTTTGATGAAAATTTAATACATTTCATGGTCATAAGATTGTTTTAAATGCGAACTCAATCTCCATGATTTAATAAATTTTTATTTTTTAATATTGGGAATTAACTAATCTTGGCATTTTTAACATTCAGTTTATAAGGTTTATGATAGAATGTCATTGTTTAGTAAATAAAACTTATATATAAAGTTATATATAAAGTTTATATATAATAGAGAGAGATTATTTTGGTCTGAGCTGTGAAGCATTTCATTGTTGCCTTCAAATTGATATTTAAAACATTGGTTTTGCCTAAGATAAAATTATATATTTACATACAGTTGAACCTCGATAAGTCAAAAACTTCCAAAACCAAAAATTTTTTTTGTTCCCTTCCCTTCAGGCCCCAAAACTTCCATTACTCGAAATATAAACTTGAAGTGTAAGAATATAAACTTTCTAAATGCCTAATTCATATATTTCACCTGTTTATTTTACTTTTTATCAATGTTTTTTTACTTAAAAAAAAAAGTTGGTTCATTTATGTCTATTATAAACCTGGACCATTAGCATTTGTTTAGTAATAAAGAGCTGTATAAAATTGAAAGGAAAACTGATGTCTATTTTTTGATGATAGATATTTGATCATGTAAGATAACTGCTACCTTTTAGATGCTACAATTTTAAACTAAAAAGAATTCAAAGATGTTTATTTTGCATTGTCACAATAAACACATTTTTAATATTATAGCCATAACAGTAAAATGCCTTAAATAATTAGTAAGAAAAAAGCAATATTATATGAACAACCAAAATAATATTGACTGGGAAAAATATCTACCAATTAAATGTTATTTATTTATTCATCCTTTAAAATTTAATTTATTGTTCAAAGGATATATTTGCTGAAAATTCTTCTGTTTAATAATATTTTTTTTTTTTCTTGTAGAAATCGCTTCTAGAAAAATGTTCTACTTTATGTCTTTTAATATTTTATGCCAGACTGAAAATGATTACATTCCAATTGAGTTGGGACTTGTTGAATATTCTATTCGACATGGAATTCATCGAGAACTTCAAATGCTTATTCACCCAGGTATTTCATTCTGTGAAAAATAAAATGGATATTTTAATATCTATACTAGTCTATTTGATATTAGAAGTTTAAAACTTTCTTCCACAATTTTTATTTTATATTATCAAGTTTGTATCTATTTAAAAAATTACTGCTTTTGCATTTCAAAAAGTAGATTAAAATTAGTATAATCTTAATTAGTTTGCTTATATTTATACACATTTTTATGTATATATAAATAAGAAGTTTATTATATAAAAAAAACTTAAGCATTTCGAAAATATCAAGAAAATTAATTTTTCTTTTTAAACATGAACAGTAGTCTGTTCTTTAAAGAACTGCAAACTAGCATAACATTATGCTGTTACTAATATTTGTCGATTTCAAAATACTGTTTATTCTTTTGGATGTGTAATAGCAGCTTCTTAAACTGTCTGCCAATACAAAATATTTCTATATATTTGTAGAAGAAAGAAATATTACATTTAATAGAAGTTCAGTAAAGATAAACTTATTATTTGGAATGTCTTTGGACCTTTCCAGGAACAGGTTTTGTGTTCAAGTCCCGGAGGTGTCAATTTTTGTAGTGGTTCGGAATCCACTTTAAACTGTAGGTCTTAATCTAATAGGACTGTAGAGCATTAGGCATGGGGCTGACAACCTTACCCCTTAAAAAGAAAATATCTCCTGTTTTGGAATCTGCCAGTAGGCAGACGGCCATAATCCAACATGGATTGTAGTGTCAGGAAATTAGTTATTAACTAATCTTGCTTAAATCTATATTCATCTTGTCAAAAGTTTTTAAATATTTATTAATCTCATTGTTATTTTCACTATTTGAATATGCAATTTCTTTCATTATAGGGCGAATTCCTACAGGTTATACCGGTCAAGCAAAACGATTATGTAAGTATTTGAGAAAGAAATTTTAGTATACCATCCATATCTTACATGATGGGATAAAATATATAATTTTATTATAAAATCTTGTGCAATCAAACTATAAATTCTATGATGTGTCATAAAAATGTTATTCTGACCAAATTTTCTTTTATATATATATTTTTTTATTGTGCTTGTTATCTACATCTGTTTTAGTTTGGCTGGAAATTGATCATCTGATTGTTTCAAACTATTCTACAAGTTTATCTTAAAGCTGTTTTATCTTAATTTATTTGTTGATCTCTATTTCTCTTCATTAGGTCTACATAAAATATATTTTATTAATGTATTTAAACTAAAACCAATTTTTTTTTATATCTGAATTTTTTTATTAACTTCTGAAACACAAGTGAAGTTTATTAAATATATAAAAGCTTTATGAATTAATTCTTTTTAATTAATTTACTAAGAAAAAAAGTTGTTATTGTTCTAAATATTTAATTTGTCTACAACATTTTTCTCCAAATCATCATGAATTCAAAACAAAATGTTTTTTCAACATTACTGAACCTCCTCCTATGCATCCCATAAACAGCCTACCAGTGTATGAGGAAGCTGAAAAGGACTTGCCTTCCTGGGGCACTTTTTAAAATAAAATATATTGAAAATCTACTTTTGCCATTTTCATTGTTTATCAAGCAAATTTCATTATTTATCAGTGAATTTTCATCATAATCAAATTAATACAATCCATGGATAGTGTGAAATGGTAAATCTCCAATTTAATGATAGAAATGGACAAATTGATTTGTTGAGATGGCTAATCAGATGGATTGTAACAAATCTGCTTTGAAAGAATACAAATAGAATAGAATATGGAATTTTTTTTCTTTTTTTTTTTTTTTTTTTTAATATTGTGTAATCTAAACTTTTAAAAAATTTTTTAATTCATGTTATTGTAATTAAAACTCTCCTAAAGAATACTTTCTTCTGCGTTTGCCATCCTTTTTTTAATCTGTTCGACTACGTTGCTTGCAAATTTTCAGCTTTATTTGAAAAACTTGGGCTTTGAACTTTTCAAAGTCCAAGTTTCGCAATCGCAAGATGAAAGTATTTTCTTCTCGATTAAGGTTTTGTATTGGTATTGTACTGTTCAAACTTTAAGGATTGAGAAAAAGAATATGTGCTTTTCAGAAACAAATTATTTAGTATTGTTATCTGTATGTATCATTGTTATTTCTTACTATTTTTAAAAGGATTAGTCATTCACTATGAGCAGTACATGATATTTTATACCCTTTGCTGTGATTTGCAAATCGTTTTTTTCATTGATTTGGCAATTATTTAATATTCTAAAAAGTGGCCCCAGCTATCAAAGAAATACTAGTAATTTAGTAATTATATGTTTTTGGATTGAAATAAATTAAAAACAAATTGATATATAACAATTGAATTTGTTTTTAATTTATTGCAGTATCTATATCCATTGATTTGGTTTTTATTAGTATTCAAGAGTATGAATTAGATTTTAACATGTAACATGTTCATTACATATTTCCCTCAATCAAGTAATCATTTGTTTAGGTTTGACACATTTTTATCTTAATATTTTAAAGATAAGTCTATTTATAATGTGAATATAATTTAATATACTAACCATCCGTGTACTTTTCCTGAAAGATGTGACTGTATTCACTAAAATCAAATAAAAGAATGCACCAAGAAGGAGTTACTGATTGTAATGGAAATTGTGTATGCAAATATGTTTTATCCAACCTGCAAAGAATTACATTTTGGTCGCGTGAATGAATTTGTTGGAGCTTCCAGGGCATTTCTTGATATTTAGAAAATCAGAAATTCCAATTTTAAGGCAAAACTGCCATTTGAGTTTTTCATTATTTTTTATATTATATCAATATCTTGCACTTAGATGCACATCATATATATTTTCTTGATAGATCTCTGTAGTTGAGTTAAAAGAAGCAGGTGATCAAATTGAAGCATTGCATAACTTCCAAGCCATTTTATTTTGAATTGATATAACTAGAAATTTTTGCAAGTTATATCTGTGAGTTGTGGGCTGCAGATTATATGCATGTAATTTTCAATAATCATAAAGAATTTGTGAAATAAATGGGAAGTAATTTACTGCATTTTGTAATTGAACATTTTGCTTTATTATAGCCGAGGAAGTGCATTGTATAGATATATTTCAAGGTGAAGAAGAAAGTATAAAAGATGTGAGAGAAATATATCAAGCAATTAAAACTTTCATTAATCCTCATGATGCTGATGAATATCCTCCTATATTTTGCATTGAAGAGGACATGGAAAGAAATAATGGTTGCCTGCAATGGCTTGCTAACCAAGCAAGTAAGTGAAATTTATTTTCTGTTGCAAAACTGACAAGATATTAATATAAAATTATATTTGGGAAAAAATAATTATTTAATGTATTATGTAAATTTTATTTACTGCATAAATTTTAATGAAAATTCTTTAAAGTTTAAAAGGCTGTGATTCATTATAACTGGCAATAATAGTATCTTGCTATTTAGGGATTATTTTACAATGTTATAAAGAATAGCTATGATTGATTTTTATACAAGTAAATTTCAAATCAGTAATAGTTTTACTGCTGTAAATAGGCTTCCTTTGGGAGAAATCTGTATTTGTAATAAGGATAAAGATTCTACATCTCCAACTCTGTTTTGTCAAAATAAAGGTGCATCCTGTATTCACTTTTACATATATTTGGAAGGAAGAATATTTTTATTTTTTGTGCACCAAAAACTTCCAAATTTTTTATATTTGTCAAAGGTTCAGCTATTTAAATTCAAAGTTCAATACTGCAATGTATTTATAAATATCTTTGAAAATAAAGTAAGGAAGTAAACAATATCATAAATGTTTATAAATTGAATGTACTTTTATAAATGCTCAATTGCCAATATTGAAATGAGTTTACTTTATTAGTTATGCGAATAGGCGAATCCTAAGTAAATAGATTAATTTACAATGAACAAGTATCAATTCTTATTTTAAATAAGTGCGATATAATTAATATTTTTAATCAATTGATTAACATGAAATTAATGTATTTTCCTAATTCTTGTCTAGTTTTAATTTGTAGTTAATTGTGTTCTTTAAAACTTAAAGGTTAGAATTCTACATTAAGATTTTCTTTTTCGTTTCAGAAATATGTATTTGAAGTGTATACTTATATGTAATATCTTTAATTGTAAAATTATGGTTTTTATAAATTCATTGCTTTTAAAAATTAATATCTGAAATAAAATATTCTTGATAAATATTTATTGCATAATTTGAATATGCATCATTGCTTATTTTAATCTTAAGTAAAAATTATAGATGCTTTTTCATAACAATTGAATGGATGTTTCTAGTCAACTTTTCAATATTATTTTAACTTTTCATTATTGTTTCCAATGACTTTTTATGACTTAATTTATATTATATATTTCTTTTTATTTTAAAACTTTTTCATATTATTTTAAAATGTGATGGAATCTGAAAATTAATATTTTAAATTTATATGTTTTGATAGCACAAAATATGTATAAGATGAAATGTGTGTAGTATTTTTCCTCACTTTTATTTAGCATTATTTAAGATATATTTTATATATTAATGTACCATAATTTATTATTACATTTTCATCAATGAACATTTTTATAGCTCTTATCTTATCTTTTTTTTTTTTTAGCAGATATTGAAACTTTTGAAATGTGGAATGCCAAGTACCTTCTGCTAGAATTGCGAGCTGGTGTAGATGCTGCCTTGCCATCTCTCGTCATTGCTAATGATCTTATAACCAAAACTAGTTTTAATTACAATTCACTTGCTAGGTAAATAGAATATGTAATTGTATATTTTTAATTTTTTTTAATTAATAGGGCTTTCTTATAGGAAATCAAATTATAAATATAAATACATATAGAAATAATAAGTTATATATAGATAATTTGAACATAATAATATATTTTATGTTCAATAAAATAGAATTTCATTCCATTTACAAGCATCTTAAATTATTTCAAATAAGTGTTTTTGTCTGTCATGGATATCAAATGATGTTTTTTTACACACCATTTGCATCAATCAATAGTTTTATTTTATTATTTTAATTTATAGTTATCAACTACAGTAGTTGGGAGTAATTTTAAATTTTTGACATTGTGTAACGATGAATATGGGAGAACAGTGGAAATGAATTGAAATATAAAAATATTCCTTCCTTGTATAAATTTTTTTAAATCTTTTTGAACAAACAATTCTTGAAACATCCTGTTCTAATGTAATTCTGTGTCTTTCTAAACATATGGTTGTAATGAGACAAGGAATACTAGTTGATAGAAAACTCCTTTTAATTAAATGTTACGGTTCTGTGACACACACAGACTTTGGATAGTTCTTCACATTCTATAACCCGGCACTGATCGGGCCTTTCATGCTCTTGGTTCATTGGTGATATTGACCGCCAGATGGCTAAATAATCATTGAGATCATTGAATTAAAATGATGAATGCAGGAAGACAACTGATAGTATAAATTAAGCTCTTATCTGGGCCTAAATCGTCTCCCCAGCGAGAATTTTCATTTTCTTCCTCTGCACGGCCTTACCATCTATGCTTTGCCATATACAATTTGTTTGAGGGAAGCAAATTTCTTGTGGAAAATTTGTTTATATTCCATTTCTCTTTTGAATATCATAAGTTACAACTTCCTAATTTTTATTCAATATAAAATTATGTTTATTAAATTTTTGTCAATTTTAAAAATAAACATTTTTTTGTCGGGCGCATTTTTTTATCCATGTTAAAAGAGCTTATAGTAAAATTGCAGTCAAATATTCATATTTAAATTTGAATATTAAATTGTGTTATTATATATTTTTTTTTTTTTTTTATTTATGAACGATTATAATTAAATTATTTATCTTGGGGTAAGAGAAATAATTCATTTTAAAACAATATAATGTTAATTCTCAAAGTTGAGATGGAATTGTAAATTTGTTATTAATGTTTTCTTTTTAATTTTAGAATTCATTTAATAATTATAGTTTGAACTCTTTTTTGTGTAATTAAAGAAATACAATTTCTAAATCTTCTACAATTATATAATAGTACTTATATAATACTTTAAAAACATATTTATTGCTTAAAACATTGACTCCCATCTTGCTTCAATTTTCAATGGTAACTTGAAATATAATGTATAAATAAGAATTTTTATGTTCAATTGCTATATTTTAGAGTTACACAATTTTTAAGAAAGAAAAATTGGGCTAAACACCTTTTCTTTAATAATCAAGGGAAAAAGAAAAAAAAAAAACCTTCGAGATGTATTTCTCTGAACTCTCAAATATCAGAATATTCTTTTAGATATTTTATCCAAAAACGGGGTGAAAACAAAAGAATTTTGGTTATAATCTGCTTTCAATGAGAGGCTAACATTTGAATAAGATAATTGTTGAGTGCTGCGGTCTGTAAAGTAATATTACTTTTTTTAATGCATATTTGATATTCTTTTGATTTTTAATTAAATTTTATAATTTTCTTAAAATGGATCTCCTTTTAAAAAAATGGTGAACTAAACTATTACTAAAACTACTATAAACTATTTAATTCTTTTCAGATGTGAATTCCATGACGAGAAAGATTGTCACAATTGTGCACTTGCATATTGTAAACGTCTTTGGTTAGTATTGTTGCATTTATGTAATACTTGTTCTTAAGGTGAATAACATGTTTATTATTTTTTTGTTGAATTGTTCATATTTTTTATATTTATTTACTGTAGTTATCTTATGTCTGATGCAGTCTGTTCCTTGTATGATATAACATTGACTGCGAAGCATATACCAACCCGTTCTTCAGAGAAAAAAGACTATGTGGTTACTACATTCAATGTGAGTATTTTTGTATATGAATTTAAATATTTCATATGAAAATTTGTTTTTTAGATTTTCCTTCATTATTTGTGATTTAAAAATAAATTTTATTTATCATACATTGCAGTTTAACTGTTGTCAATTTCACTCAGAATAATTGTGTACTGTTGATATCTAAAAATATTTCATTTACATATTGAAAAGGATTGCTATCATATGAAAACTTTAAATGCATAAATTCATTTTCTTATTTTATGCCAGGACAGTTTAATATGTATAGTCTCGTGGTTTTTGTATACTCTTAATCTTAAAGTTGTATATACAGAAAAATTATCAACTTGAATGCTGAATTCTAAATACTGCTATTTTTATTCTACAATTTAAATTTTAAATCTGTATAATTTGTTTGATATATTGATAACTAAAATGCTGTGATTATTGATAGATGCTTTCTAAAACCTATTTTTGTAGATTTTTTTTCATATATTTTTCTTATATAGTGATAAGTTAATGTTATTTCATCTATTAAACATGATGTATTATTTTAATTGTAAGTAACAAATAAAATTTGATCTACTGAAATTATATAACACATCTATTCTTCAAAAAAAAATGTATAAGAGAAAAGTTTATTAGATTTGTCAAATTTAATGTTTAAGGAAAATAGGTTTTTCTTTATATTAATGTTCTTTTACAATGGCAACCTATCTAGTTCATTAAACTTCAAAACTATATATATTACATTTTATTAAAAAAATCTATTTTCAGGATGCTAGTTTTATTGATAAAAGTGGTCGAACACGTCTTGATCAGCCACAAAGTAAGTATACAATTGATTGTTAAATATTTAAAGCTAAATTAAAAACTTTGCAGTACAAAATTTCATTACAAAATGATTTAATTGAATAAAATTTAATTTTTTGGTTCCATAATCTGAATTATATTTTCTGCTCTCCCCACAATTCATATAAATATGATATTGAAAATTGTAGTAATATTTGCTATGCTTTTTTTTAGATATTGACATGTATTGCTTTTTTTAAAGAAGGTTTCAAGTGAGTTTTTATGTTTAATGCACAATCAGGGAATATAACTACTAGTTCTTCAGTTAATATTAAATGATAACTCCATAACTTGCAGACAGTGGAGTATCATAGGCTGTAATGGAAATGTTTTTAACAATTGAAAATCACATAGATGGTAACACTTCTAGTAGCCAACCATGGAACTTAATGTTTCCAAGAAACTAGGAACAACATTTGGTCCATTGTTGTTTGTTACTTTTATGTGAATAAAGGAAGAAAGAAAAAAAGTTTATAGTGAAAGAATCTTAACAGAAAAATTGACAAGAAAAGAGTAACTATAATTTATGAACACATTTGTCTGGAGTACCACAGGGTGCACCTGCATCTTTTAAAAACTACTGCTCTAGAGTTAACCATAATCTGAGAGAGAGGGATGAGGACTAATATATATATATATATATATATATAATTAAATTAAATATATATATATATATATAATTAAATTAAATTAAATGTGGTTTTAATTTTTGGCATTTTTCAGTTAACAAGTTGTCACTAGTATCTAAAAGCATAAATATTGGTATAAATACTAACATAAGAATAGTGCAAAGAGTAGTATTGTTGGCAAAATATACAATTACCATATTTCGTTATTGGCACAATTATGATTTTTATCCCTTTTAACAGGAAAGACCTTTTTTATTTTTAACATCTTTTTTAGAATAAAAAATATTCCTTATGTTTAATGAACATTCTTAAATTTTTCAGGTTATTATCAAAACAAGGTTGAAAATGCTGCATCAAATTCTGTGTTGAAGGCTTCTCAAAAGACAGCTGCTAGTTGTGTTTCAAAACAAATGGCTCGTTTGAATCTGGAAATGCCGACAGCTACAGGTTTGTTCTTGAATGACTTTTGCACCTAAAATATTTTTATAAGATTTAATGAAATACTTTGTTATTTTTAATTTGTTATAAGTCTCATCCCATTATAACTAGAATTAATGTGCTTTTTTTCATTTGGTTTAAGCTTTTTCATGATATAATTGAAAATATTTATCTCAGTTATGCATGAAAATATCTGTTAACAATATATGATTATCATTTGGCAAATTAAAAAAAAATTGTTTGAATTACTAAATGAAAAAAAAGATTAAAATGTAAAAAATAATTTTAGGCCTTTATAATAGAATGTTTAAGTCAAACATAGTCATATAAACTCCAGAAAAGGTTTTTAGTTGTAAGTAAACAATAGATCGAAACTATCAAAGCATCATTGCTTCATCAGTAAAAAATATAAGTGAGGATGAAATTATTATTTGATCTTAAAAAATAAGATAGATATTGAAAAATGACCATCAGTTATTTAATTAAAAAAATTTTTCACTATGCACTAGATAAAAAAAAAAAAAAATTCAATATATAAAAAAAAATTAAATGTTTAACTTCTTTGCTTGCCTTTTAAATTATTGTAGATGAAGCTTGAAAGATGTAAACAAAAAAATACTTTGCTATGAAAAAACTTTTAAAGATACATAAGTGTTATATTTCACAAATTTTTCTAAATCCATTAGTAAAGATTAAAGTACAAAAATTATAGGAAAGAATCTAGAGTTAAGGGTGCATCGTATATTTAAAAACTATATGTACTGTTGATAACTACATATTACTATTGAATGTTCTTTATTATGTAGCAATTTCTATATTTGTATGAAGATTAATTATAATTTTAAAATTGAGAATTTCTATTGCATGTTATTTTTTTTCCCCCATGACATTGTTTTTTAAAAAGTCTGAATTATCATTATTACAATTGTGGGGTAAAATTTGTATTCTTTATATGAAAATTGTCTGTGGAAACTCAAAAGCTTTGATTGCTATTGTTTTGATAAAATATATAATAGATGCAAGTGATAATTTTTAACAGAAAGGTTTTAATTATAGTAATCTCCACAATTTGATTAAAAAAATTTTTGTTTAGACTGATTATTGAAGCTACTTATTTAATCAAATCTTTCTGTATTTAAAGTATTAGTGTCATAGCTGAAATATAATTCTATATAATCTGACTGTGGACCATAGGAAATAGTAAATATCGGTATTAAGGGTGGAAACATACAAATCATTTACTTGATAGGTGTGCTTGTCAAATAAACAAAACAAGTGCACTGCTGCTTTGAAAGAACAAAATGATAATAGTCGGTGTGGAATTTTGTCTAGTTTTTAACATATGACATTTCTTGCCTTGCCCTATTGTGCTGCTTTTTAAATCTGTTATATTCTCATATAAAAAGAAATTTTATTTAATAACTAAATCTTTGTAAAATTTTCATTTCCTGTAACACTAAAACATATATTTTTTTAATATTAACTTTGTGTAAGTAAATTACCTGTCATTAAAAATAATCATGAAATAAAATTCTTGCACAGTTCAGATGCAAAATTATGTTTATAATCAATATTCAGTTGGGATTTTTAACTATAAAAAAAACTGGAAAATCAAAATTCATAGTTCTTAAAGAATGTGAAAAATTAATTTGATTATTAAATTTCAACAAGAGAAACATGAATTAAATCCTACATTAAAATTAGAAGGAAGATAATCTCTAATTCACTTTATTTCTCCTGTAGAATCTTGATCTTTGATTGTCATCTTCCAAATTTTTTTTTTTTTTTTTTTTTTTTTTACATCTATTTCATGTGTAACAAAAATATTACATTAATCTAATTTAGAATTATTATAATTGTAATTAAGTAATTTTATTGCATGGGAAATTATATGCATAAAATATTTTTAACGAAATAATTTTCTGTTTTATTACCAGACTTGGCATTACCTTACTCCAGTAAGTATCATATTGCTTTACTTAGTTAATTTTGTTTTTTAAAAAAGCATAAAAACAGAAATGCTAGAATTTGGATAAATTTTTCTTAAATAAGTACTTTGCTTATTAAAACCAGCTTCATCACACTATAGTATTTAAATTCGATATAGTTTGAACATAAATTGCATGCTATGGTAAATAGTGGTAATGGATGAATGCATTACTTGTTTGGAATGTTAGTCAGATGTGTGGAGTAAAGATGCTTTGTAATGTTTCTAATACCTATGAATTTTATTTCCATGTAAAACATCAATCTATTTTGTAATGCTAAATCGATTAATGAAAATTAGATTAATCTTTTAATGCTGCTTTTATTTATATTGCATGTTCATATATTTCATATGTAGATTTTTTTTTCCTACTAAAGAAAATTGAACAAAGCTTTAAAGATTTGTTCTTGTGTCCACACTTAAATAGAAATTAATTAATGCAGGCAAAAATAGTTCAATTTTATTAATTAAAACTCTTTTTAATTTAATCCCATTTCAAAATCTTTTTATTCATGTTTTATAATTCTAAACTATCACTGTTAAAAACTACTATTAAATCCTAGATGAAGTTGTTCATTTTATTGAATTATTATTTTTCAGTATGTATGATTAAACAAGAAGTTAAATACTTAAAATATATCAACATAATGAAAAACTAAGTCATAGAATTCTTTCAAATTTTCATAAAAAGTGTCATATTTAAAATGGGGAATAGATTATCAATATTTTAAATTGAAAATGGAAATGCAAGTAAGACAATGGCTATATCTTTTTGATGATATTTGATTATAAACAAGAATCTACAAAAAAAAAAAAAAAAAAAAAAAAATGGATTTGTGATGTAGTTCTTAAGTAACTAATTCGACACACCTAGTGTATAGTATTTGTGAAATAATGTTTATAAAAGCACAATATTACTAATATGTATGTAAACATATGTATTACTTAATTTTTTCAGTGCCTGGACATGGAATTGGCAGAGGACAACGACGGAAGAATTAATTTTTAACATTGGTTCATGAACATCTGCGATTCTGTAAAGATCGTGTCATTCGTGAACATCTGCAATTCTGTAAAGATCTACGTGTCATTCGTGAACAACTGCAATTCTGTAAAGATCTACGTGTCATTCGTGAACAACTGCAATTCTGTGAATATCTACATGTCATTCGTGAACAACTGCAATTCTGTGAAGATCTACGTGTCATTCGTGAACAACTGCAATTCTGTGAAGATCTACGTGTCATTCGTGAACATCTGCAATTCTGTGAAGATCTACGTGTCATTCGTGAACATCTGCAATTCTGTGAAGATCTACGTGTCATTCGTGAACATCTGCAATTCTGTAAAGATCTACGTGTCATTCGTGAACATCTGCAATTCTGTAAAGATCTACGTGTCATTCATGAACATTTCATTGTGCTATCATCTTCATCTGCTGCCAATAGGGCTTTTCATAATCATATAATAAATTTTTATCCAAATTTTATGTATCATTAAAAAAATGTGATATCACTGTAGAATTTGCATTTTCCTTACCTTTATGAAAAAAAACTTTATCAAAAAATGTTTTTAAGTTATAGTAGAAATTATTTTTTAAATAAATCTAAATCTCAGTAAAATCTATGTTTTGTTACTGATAAACTGAATACGAAGGTAGAATTCTTATTGTTCACTACATTGATTTCCTAATATGCAGTAGTAATCAAGGGGATATTACTTTGGAATATTCTTGCATTGAGTGTAATTTTCAATTTGTAAAAATTGTTGTTCATTTTTTCCAACAGCTTTTTTGTGTATGTATTTTTCTTTTAATAAAGTATGTGATATATAGAAATGTGATTTATTATTAAAAAAGAAAAGTAATAGATTGATATTATTTTGAAATTGAAATTCCTCAGAAATATATATAAGTACTTAATCGTGTTTAACATTAAAATTTTTAGGTTTTGGAAAGCAGTGCAATATCAATGTATTAAATATTTTATATTACTCAATATTAAACAAGAAAAAAATAATACATTTTTTCACTTGCATTATATTAAAAACATCATAGTGCTGGAAGAAAAACTTTTTAAATGGTTTATTTAATTAATAAAGAATAATTACATAATATCCTTGAAATCCCTTTACAAGTATCAAATGATAAAGATGTACTGTATATGACCTTTTTGTAATGATATTGTAAAATGCCACGTAACTTTTTAATGATTTTTAAAATTTTGTTATTATAATGTCTTATTGTAATCAGCATCATTCAAAAACAAATTATGTAAATTCAATTGAGCAGCTAAATACTAAACATTTTTTTAATGATATACAATTTTTCCTGTGGTGTCCCAAATATTGTGCTGTCCCATTGTTAAATAATATACAAATAGCATGTATGAATGGTTTCAACTAAGATATATATATTTTTTTATTTAACCACAATGAATATTAAAATCTGTATATTTTGCTTAGAATATTTGTTTCCATATTATATTTAAAAAAAAAAAAAACTTTTTTTCTCCTCCATAGTATAATAAAAGGAAATTGAACAAAAGTTGTACTATATTTCTTAAGTGAATTGCTCTATTTAAAAAATAGCAAATGGAATTGTGAAAATCTTATCCAAAGAGGATAAACATTTAGTTATTCATTAGTCATGTTTTTGTTCAGTATTTATTTAAATAAAATCATTTTTATGTACTTTTTAATGGATAATTATTTAAATTCATAACATAAAATGATTCTTTTTTTTAAATATAATTTGTATGAATTGTGATACAAAACAAATTTTAAGGTGAAACATCCTGCGGCGTTGTACCAGAACATTCTCTATAATGAATTGGTTGATTTATATGTGGTGGTGGTGATGGTTGGATCAGAGCATCTTCACTACCAAAAACAAAAGGAGCTTCTTCAATCAAGTAAGCAACACAAAATTGAAATGTCATTGGTGTCTAAAAAGAAATTGAATTTATTATCTACATAAATGTTTTTTTGTTTTCGCTCAACACTTCTTTTTAGTTTGGTTTGTGTCTTTTTGTGTTTGTTTGGTCTTTTAGGTTTGTGCGCTTTTTTTTTTTTTTATTAATATATGTGTCGAAGGAGAAAACGATTTTAAAAAGTAAGAAGGAAAAAGGAACACTGAGAATTACAAGCGATATCTGTAATGCATTTGGGTGTAAATTAAAATATTTATTTATTCAAAATTTTGGGTGAAGGGAAAAAAAATGTGCTGTTTTAGGTCACTTTTTCACATAAACAATATTCTTTTTTTTTTTATGTTAGCATAAAAGAAATTAATTAGCAGAGCAATTAACTGTTAATTCGAATTTTAAATTGCCGAATTGCTACTGAAAATAAAAAATATCGAGTTTCATATAGTAAATATGTAGGGGTTTTTTTTTTTTTAATTATATGAAGCTAATATAATGCTTAAAACCTGAGCTTTATTTATTCATTGGAAGTATAACCTGAACAGTCTATTAACCAGTTTTATAAATGCATAGAAAATAGCGATTGGTAAAAAAAAAAAAAATTTTTTTTTTTTTTATGTACTTAATTGGTGGAAAACGAAATTATTTTCTTGCTTATTTACGCAGTAATTGGAAAACTAATCATTCAGTGAAGTAAATGTAATTGAGCCATAAGGTAAAACTATGACTCATCTATGTAATCTGATAAAAAGGAATAAGATTTTGTGATGTGCATAACTATAATTTACTTTTAAGAGCATTCATTTTCGTTTTTCCATTTGTCGTAGATAAAAACAGCGCTAACTGACCATAGTACTTCTTAAATACATAGTATTTAATAATTTGTCAAGATGAATTAGTGAACATGCTGTAAATGTGCGGCCAAATTGCAAAATAGAGGCCGTTGCGATAAGTAGCCAAATATGAAAACCCGGCATTCTTGTTTTGTTTTGCAATTCATTTCACTTACAATTGCAACCTTTTTCTTGTTACACTTTGGCGAAAACAATTTTTTGATTCCAAATCTCAGAGCGGTTCCTATTTTACCAAGTGAAATGAAAAATAATTGTTTAATAATTTGCTAAGAATTTTGTTTTGCTTCTACCGCATCATGCTTAATACTTCCAACTTGGATGTAATATTTTTAAACATATCTATTTGGTTTTTCATAGTCATACAGAATGATATTTTAAATTTCAATCGTATTGAAAATTGCATTATTATAATTGAAAATTCAAATGTTAAATGAAGAAGATTCCTGTATAATGCTTCATAATATTTTTGGATTTGAGTGAAAATAATTGTCTACAAACGAATTCAAAAAAGTTGTCATGGTGACTGTTCTGCAGCATTCAAATGTAAAATGCCGAACGACTGCTCGTTTATATTATTTCCATTCCGTTAGCATTGTCCTTTTTAACAAAGCGATTAAAATGAATATATTGTGCAAATTTGAATTGCTTTTTAAAGAATATTTCTGATTACATTGCATAAATTCATTAATGGAAAAATACTTCTAGAATAGAATTCTTAATTTTTTTTTACCTGGTTGATAATTTTTCGGGATTTTTGATAAGAGCTTCAGCGAAAAATTCAGACAGTCTATGAGCTGCTGCTGCTTGCAAGTCTTCATCACAGTGAATCATGACTTCATGCAACGTCATTAAAAGTTTAGCAGAAAAATTACGAACATCAGGTGTGAAATTCTTAAATATTCTGCAAAATAAAGTGTTCTTTTTTTTTTTTAGAAGTAGTTTTATGATTACTTTCTTGTTAAAGAATCTTACTATTCCGGTTTCCAAAAATTAAGAATATATCAGAAAAATCATGATTACACAGCTAAAACTTTGATAAAACGCTTATTTCATATTTTGCTGTATACTTGAAAGGTAACGATGCATTAGAATATGTTATGCACGTTAGTTTAATTATTCCGTTTATTGCCATAGAGCGCGTTTTAAAAATGTCTGCAAGTAAAAAACTGTGTGATTAAATTTCGAGATAGAAGTACTTTAAAGATATGAAAATTGGACATCATTTTTAAGAATTATGATAGTGAAGCATTAGACAAATAAAAGCTGGCTAGAGTTAATTCTATATAGCAAGATGGTTAAATGCGAGCCCATCTGTAATTTATAGATTGCGAAATGCATTTCTAAGAAATGAGTCAGTTAATATAGAACTGCAAAGGACCGCTATTTTTTTTTTAACTTGTAGTGGATGACACTCGATGTTAATACAGTTTTTCAATTATTAATTCAGTAATTAAATTTATTAATTTTAGTTTTTTTAGATTTAAGTTGCATCTATCTACCAATAGATGGCGCCAGATAAACTTTAAAAAATGACTGCAAATTATTTATAAAAAGGATTTTCTGCAATACAGTGAAAAAAAAAGTAGGAATTGACTTTAAAAAGTTTTTTTTTTTTTTTTTTATATTACTTGTTTTTCTCCATCACCCTATACCCTAGGGCTGTTCATGGTACGTATAAGATGGAACATGATGTGCTACAAAAACAAATAAATCGCAGAACATCAAGAAAATGTTCGTGAAGCATGCTTTAAAATAAGAATTTGAATGAGATCATGATTTCTGAATAAGATAAATAGTTTTTGTAATTGTGTTTTAAGCCGATAAAATATTTATGCAGGACTTATTTATTCAAATTTTTCTAAAATATTGAACAATAATAATAATATTGAATATTAATCGAAAAGGCCTTGATAAAATCATATTTTTTAAAATAATTCTCTCGTATGGAATTAGTGTTAAATTTAATTTTGAAAATAATGATACTCCCTACTAACTTAAGTGCTTCCATTCTGGAGTTATAGCTCGACTTGCTTTCGATATCAGCGATCTGGTCTCGATCTCGCAAAAATTTTAGCTAGTGTTTTCCAGTCTTCCGGTTGTGTGCTTGACCATAAGGATTTTGGTAGAGTTTTTAAGTATTCCTTTAAGAAATAAAACGAGAGATAATAATTAAAAACATTGTATAAAATCAGTTGTTAAAAAAAAATTCAATTTTTGGACGTAGAGAAAAATGTTTATTTTAAATGCAATTTTTGATATCCAAACTCACTTGAATGGCAGCCATTGCTATAACTGGGGAAATGATTTTTTCATCCAATGACTTCCAGCCTCCAGATTTTAATTTCGCTAACAGTATCTTGATCCGCATTTCATCTGCATTGTTGAATGCGAAAGGGCACAAGGGGTCCATTCGACCCTCGGTGTATATGTAATATAATAGAGCCTAAAAATAGACAGTAAAAAAAAAAAAAAGAAAAAAAAAAACGATCGTAATGATAAAAGTCATTGTAATTCTAATACAATGTTGTTATTCCAATGCAGCTCGTAATACATAAAGAGTTAATCTTTATGCTATTAGCAAGGGCTGCACCGCCGTTACTCATTTAGCCCTACCCAGGAGGCACGTGTAGCTTGAAGATAGACTACGGACGCGGGTAACACTACGCCCATAAATTGAGCATGTCGCTGTGAGCAGCTCAAGGGGATTGCACCGACGAACGCTGTTACTCATTTAGCACTACCCAGGAAGCACGTGTAGCTTGAAGATTTGATACGGAAACGAGCAACAACAATATCGCCACAACGCTCTACGATCCTATTAGACCGGGACTTGTGGTTTAAAGTGGATTCGAACCACTACAAACATCCATGGTACCATCAGGACTCGAAACCAAAACTTGTCGTACCGAGAGCTAGCCATTCGGCCATCAGGCTCCATAATACAATGTTTCATATATATAATAAACTTTCTCTCTGAAAACATCTAAAATAAAATAAGCTATAGTGAAATTTAATAATAGAAACTGTGATAGAGCCTGGTGCCCTTTGAGCTAGGACACTTACCAACATCTCCCCTTCCTCAGTCGCTGTAGGTAAAATCAATAGATTCAGGAAGAGTTTTTACGTCCTGCATTTACATGATTCCCCGCCCCTTCCTGTACATCGATGAACCTTGTGGCCCACTATGCATAGCGCGAACAGCCTATCGATGGAAGATGAATGAAGGAGGAGAACTTTTTAGAGGTAATTGCCCTTCTCCCATTGTTCTTGTTTTACAAGAGAATATCCATAATTTAGAATATAATATCCATATTGTTCCCGCAAGGAGAGACGTCCGATAGTCAATGAGACAGGGTTATATATACACTTCGTTTTCTGAAAACAATTACTGGAACGCACGCCATCTGTGGATTTCAAAATGATCTCTTTTGCCCTCTAACTGAGTACGGTACCACTGACCTACGAGTATAAAGTTTAGTATGGGATAAATCTCTGAAAAATTCAATCAGGCAGTTCATCTGCTGTCACATTTGCAACATAGTTTACCTGGAATTGACAGTGACTTAACGAGGGAATGGAGCTCTAGCTGTCGTATTTACTAGGGGCACTAACAAAATTTATCAAAACTAAAATGGTTTTATTTTATGTAGTAGGGTAACGCGGGATCACATCTGATGGAATTCTATGAAAACCCCGACTCGTTTCAACGTGTGAGCCTTAGGGTTGAGGGTCAATCAGCTGGCGGCTTTGTTGTAGGCACTGTTTAAAAAAGCGAGGAGACTCAATGGAATTTGTGATGTTCAGCATCTTGCCTGGGAAGTCGGACTACGTGGAGGGAGTTTTCCAGGTTTTCTCATATACGATGCGCATATGTGGGGTAGTTTTCCCTGAAAGTCCTTCCGGAAGGCATTGTCGTCCTTCTTCAGTGACTCGGAGCTAAGTCAGACTGTCAGACCTTCTACCTGATGGACTACATCAATGAGTAGATTGTTCATGGGATGTCCGTCCCGCACTGCAGGAAACTGAAGATTAAACACCACAAATTACTATAGAAATGCTCTAATTATTCTCAAAAATATGTTTTCCCCCGATAAATTGATGTGTAGAAAAGTCCCAATGCTTTGATTTTCAACTCGGCATTAGTACTTTTAAAGTAAATATTTTCTACCATCTGAGAAAAAAGTATATATAATTATATAACTTAAAGTATAAATAATGACACCGACGGAAAAAAATCCCAATTCCAATAATATATCCGTTTGATTTTTTTTTTTTTTTTCAGATATAACCAAGAAATGAATAATAAAAATATGACAATTAAATTTTTATTATTTAACGTAAAATAAATAGATTCAGAAATTTATTTCATGCTAAAACAAGTACTTAAAAATGAAAAAAAAAAATCTTGGAAAAATTAAAGGACAAAAAAAAAAAAAAACATATGCCTTGAGTAGGATTCGATTCTGAGTGTTTCGGCTTTGAAGTGTTTTAGCGCAAAGTACTAACCATTATAGTAATATAATGTACTAACCATAATGTAAAATAATTAATTTAACATCGCATCATAATTATTTAAAAAATTTGATCCAAATATGCATACACAATTTTTGTAAAAGATTAAAACAAAGGAACTATTGCTCCTTTTTTATTTTTAAAACGCTTCGTTTAAATTAAAAAAGGGAAAAAAAAAAAGAAAAAATTTAGATTTTTGTAAGAATTCATTTAGAATATTTATAAATTCATTGATAGATGGCGCAACCGGAGAACATACGAAAGTAACGGATTTTTAGAGTAGGCAAGTGCAAAACGGGCTGCCTTGTCCCTCCTAAACAAACATCATTTTATGACATCAGCTGAAACACGTCTTCATTAGTTCTCTTCTGTGCTGTACCAAATTATGTTGCATGTGAATAATGCAATAAGCCGCTTTTTCCCTAGAAATTCTTGTATTTTCAGTATTTCACGCAACGAAGTCCGTGTAATGGGGTTTTTAGCCAAGTTTTCACATATTTTGTGTATGCATTAATTGAAGGTACAAAATTTCATTAATTATCACCGTAAAAAAATTCATCGACAAAGTAGTTTAAACTGTCGTTCACATTATACTTTCTGTAATATTAGGTGAAAATTAAAACATTACTTCAAGTGCTGGGTGAAGTTTTCTCCTTGATAGGCTGATCTGCTGAATTTTACATTAAAATTTAACCTAAAAAGAAAAAAAAAAATTGCTATATACAAGGAACAATTAGAATTTTTTTTTTTTTTTTTTTTTTTATGTAATACAAAAATCTAAATGTATATAAACAAATACAAATAAACTGAAGAAAGCTCCAACAAAAATTACATTAATTCCTCTGAATTACCTCTTACTAAATTAATTGAGCAGTAAATAAATAAAATTAGAATATTTATACAGCAAACTTCATTTTTACAGTAAATCTTGATAAAATCGCAAAATAAGGGCTGTAGGGGTTTGGCGATTTTTGTGGTGCTAAATGTACAATAAATCGCCAGGTTTGCAATTCACTTCACTAACAATTGCAGCTAGTTACTTGGAGCACTTTGACAAAAGATTTCTTGAAGCCAAATCCCAACGGCCCCTATTCTGCGTTTTGCCTAAATCTTTTTATATACCATTCTTCTCGTGGTATTATTGTGTAAATAAATAAATAAACCAGAATTTGGATGCAAATATACCTAGGAATTTCTTCTGCATCTTGAAATTTGCTATAACCAAAAATTTTGTTTTTAATCACATTCATGACCACATCGTAAGCAGCTACTTCTGACTGATTAAAAATAAATTATTGCAATTTCAATAGACTTTTTTTGGATGCCAAACAGAGATTAAAAATATGTTTCATTCAATAAATAAAACACTTGAAGCTTCATTAACACGTTATGAAAAATGTAAAAAAATTTGCTTATTAGATTTATATAGATTCTTTTAACCCATATGTAAATCTGCTATTGCAAGAATAATTTTTCTATTCCACCACACCAGAAAAATGGTCTTTTAGTTATTCATATGAAAGTAGAAGATGGAAATTTATTTTTATATAAGACGTCGTTCGTCATTTCTTCGAAACAAAATATTAGATTACAAATTGATGAAAATCTGCCGATTAATGTAGATTGTTTGATAAGAAAGTTTTCACATAATGTATTGGTTTGTCCCTCTACGGTCATTTTGTTCGGAACTTAGGCTAATTAGACAGGGACCTGCAGTTTAAAGTGGATCCCAATTACTAACAAACATCCATGCCACCGCCAGCATTCGAACCTGAAGTCTATGGAATCAAATGCCAGAGCACTAGCCAATTGACTATTAGGTCACTTCACATAATGGAAAATTATGTAAAAACTGATGAAATTGTAATCAAAATGGAAAATTAAAAATGCAGGAGTATATATATATTTAAAAATAATATATCTGATTGCGTTATTTATTTATGTTCTTTCCTGTTTTCAATAAACTAAAAACTTGGTTTTTATGCTATTGCATTATACAGTAAGCGCTCTTTATTCCGTCATTCGATACTTTCATTAATTCGACAATTATCGAGTTGATTATTTTCAGATTTGCGATTATTCAAGTTTGATTGAGATTTGTTTGGGATTCGATTTTCTTGACAGACAGCATCTGCTCGCGTTTTCGTCCAGTGTTTGTCGTAACTATCATTTTAATTTTAATACAGTTCAAAACTCATAAATCTACAGAATTTAATTAACACCGATTTATTAACATTTAATACGAGATCCGAATCACATTAACAGCACGATATCAGATAATTTTTTTTTAAACATTAAGACGTTTATGTGTATTTTTCTTGCTTGTCACATCTTGTTTTAACTATTTGTACAGAAAGTTTTCTTTGTGTTGCGTTTTTTTATCAATACAAAAACATTTAATTAAAATAATGTTTAATGATATGAAGTTAATTTTGTAATTACTAGGAGGAAATACATTGTCGGATATTTATATCCTCGCACTGATTCTGAAAGGGCGTAAACACAGTAAATATGAACATGCTTTCATCGTTTAAATTTGTTACTATTGTGATTTATCTTTGGTATCCCAGTCAAAACTATATTGACTCTCGATAAAATCTGACTATATGACTCTGACAAAATCGGTAATCAGGCACAGTCGTGTTTCCGAAAATGACGAATAAAAAAGCCCCTTCTGTAATATAACTTGACGTGACTGAGATATATGCTCGCGTTAGCTGCTTTATCTCAATTTATCTGTAATATATTTTTCATTACAATTATGTTATTATAAACTATTTTTATTTTTAAATACTATTTTCCGCTTTTAATGTGTCCTCCCCCCCCCCCAACTATGTTGTAACAATAATAAGATGAGTGCCATCGACTATTTGTGGCACAAATATGATTTAGCAATAGTTCATTCTTGTGTTGGCATCAGTGAAGGTCGTCAATAACATTGCTCAATTTCAATTAAAATCTACGATTAATGTTATTGGCACTTTAAAAATATTTTTTTCCCCCTACAATAAACTTGCCACTCTTTTTGAAAGAGTAAAACTTGTAGTTCTCATTACTTACAGCATGTATAGTGTTCATTGCATATGAGTGCTCGGAGTATATATCAAAATATGCTTGCAGTAAACCTTTGCCTAGTGAGGACGTGCCTAATAGTGATGAACGATTCAAATCATTTTAACGATTCGTACTGTTCTTAAAATGATCCATATCATTGAGAATTTTTATATTGTGGCGCTATCTATTGTTCTTTAGAGCAACAAACAGGGTAAATAATTTGTAGACGAACATATATTGCTAAATGTTTCTACAATAACTATTTCAAATAAAAAGTTTTAAATTTTATAAATATTTTCCATTTGTAAATTCTTCATCACCGTTCATAATTTGTCCACTTCCTCACTAATTTATTTTCAATTTTTGAATATTGTTGAATTTTTCATTTAAACTAATATGTTTTATTTTTCCCTTTTTCATTTATTATCTTGTTAAATATCCACACTTGAGTTATTTTTTGTTATAAATTTAATAAGAATATCAATCTCCTTGTAGGTCGGTTGGTATCGAAACTTAATCTTATCTGTTTCGTTTATTATTGTGAAGAAAGATTGATGAAAATTGATTGATGATGAAGTACGTTGGTATAAAATAAAAGTGTTCCATGTTGTATAAAGCCTGGAAGCGTCTTTATTTTGTAAGCTGTCGTTTGTGGAATAGCTGGGAGAAAACAACAGAAGTACATTTCTCATTTACCTATACTTAATTGTTCATTACTTTTAAAACATGATATATTGCTTCTTTTAGTATTATATTTTTTATTTTATCAAAAATTGGATACAGATAATTTTAGACTTAATTTTTGAAATTAAAAAACACTGCTTTTGCTTAGGCAAATAGTAATAAGTTATAATAAACATATAACCACTTTTTTTCCCCACTTGATCAAAACTCATGTATCATTTGATAGTTTTAAATGAACCTTTTATTTCTTACTACAACAAATTTAAAATAACTATTATTTCAATTAAACAACTTATTTAACGTAAAGACAGCATGCCAAAAAAAATCCAGAGAAAAATGTAATATTTTTTCTAGTAAATAATTTAATTATTATTTCTTATAAGAAATTCATTAAAACTTTATACAATATTTCCATTAAAAATTTATATATTTCCATTAAAAATATTCAATGAAAAAAATTAAAAAAAAAAAAAAAAAAAAAAACATTGAAACTGCAAGGTATAAAGAAAAATTGCATGTTTAAAAAAATACAAAATATATTAATTGTACATCCATTACTGAAATGGATACATTTATCTATACTGTAATTACAAAATATTTTTTAAGATTCCATTATAATTACAATTTTTTTTTAAAATAATGTATATATCAAAAAAATAAATTTCATATTACTAAATTGTATAAAATTAGTTAGTATATGTCGAAATTTAAAGATAATTAACTAACAAATATTTTATTATTACTGTAAAAAAAATTAAATAAGATAAAAGTAATGATATAAAGTAAAAAGTGATGATGGTGAAAAAGATATGTATAAAGGTCAAATTCACTGCATTAAAAAGACAGGTTTTTAAGAAATCAAAAACAATTTTTTCTAAACTCAATGTAAAATCGTCAATGCTATTTATACATTTCTTTTGAATCCTTTATTGAAGTTAAAACAATTATACCAACCTTTAAAAAATGTATTGCTGTGAAAGGATCTCAAATAGTTTATAATTCAGAATTTCTAAAAAAGATATCTAATGCTTTGTAAAAAAAATTTGAAATGAAGCACTGTTTTTGATGATATTTCTATTACAGCTTTTAAAAGAGTAATTAATATTGATTTTGAATTTCATGATAAATTAAGGCTTATTTTTATACCAAAAAAAATTCTATTTTTTTAAAAGAAAAACTTTAGTTGTTTTCATTTTTCCTGTTGGAAATATGTTTTTCTCTTAGAATCACAGTTTTAGAATTGTTGAATTACACAGTAATCAGTTCCTCTGTTTTGTGTTTATGTACATTACAATTTTTTTAACATGTTTTCTAAAAACAAATTATAATTAAAGGTATTTTCAGATTAATTATATTTGCTGATATATAAACTTTTGTCTTATATACAGTTTATATGTAATTTAACTTTTGTTCTGTTTTACACACTAAATTAAACATTATTCATATAACAAATATTCTGATATTTCCATCCACATTTTTGGATATCTTTCGATAAGTATATGCAATAACTAAAATTATCATGGAAATACAATTTTTGACAAAGATTTATTCATAACTTTGAACAACCATATCTTATGCAGGTTTAATAAGAAAATATAATACTAAATAATTAAATACATATTTATAACATCACTATTTTTTTTAATACTGCCAATTATATCTATCTCATAAAATTATATTCTGACTTTCTTTAAATTGTAATGCAATATATTAAAGTATATCTTATTACTAGAATAAAAATTAAAATTAATTTTAATAAATCAACCTATTTGGTGCTGTTTTTACTTTCATTTATAAATAAATAAAATGCAATGTATACAAATTATACTTACATACATAATATGTGTGCAATTATAATTTATAAATATATATTATTTATTTAAAAATATATATAAATAAATATAATTAAAATTTTAAAAATTTATTATTTATTAAAAATATATTTATGATTTTTAAATGTTATTTATTCTCCTTGTGATTGATGGATTGTTTTCTTATACTAAAAACAATGCTTACTTTTTGCAAAAATGGATACATCCAATTTTATATTTAACTTTGAAAATAAGGCATAATGATTTTGCATTTGGAAATAGAAATAAATGACAGTTAACATACATTTTAAAATACTGCATTATCTAAGATGTAATTAATTTTTTTTTTTTCTGACACAATCAAAATTTGTGTATCATTTGATATTTTTGAATTTAAATGAAAATTTTTTTTAGTACTTATTTATTATTTCTTCTTCATATTTAATCTAAATATAGCATGGTAAAACAAAATTCAGATAACAAATTGATACTTTTTAACTAAATGATTATATTCTTTTTTTCAAAAAAAAGTCTAAAAAATTAAGCTTTAAAATTTTTTAAATTTAAAAGCGATACTATTTCTCTGATAAAAATATTAAAGTGTAATAAAATAAAGAAAAATGCTTTTTAAAAATAATATGCAACATGGTAACAAATCTATCCATTGTGGAAAAGATAAGCAAAAGTAAAATTTAACATTCCATTCTAATTCTCTTTTAAATTTGTTTATCTAATCAATAAAATTATTACAATATATATATATATATAAACATGTTATATAGGTACATAACACTTAATGTCCCTTATCACACCATAGTATGAAATGTTAGTGCTTATTATTTATGCATTGAATCTGTATTTTCCGTACCATACAGTATCAAACTCATATTTTCGGTACCATACAAACAGTTCATTTGACATTCAACAATCTGAGTATTTCAAATGGTTGAATTTGATGTGGATGAAGAAAATAAATGATTTATAATATACATACTGATGTAATTTTTCATTTTATTATTTATTATAGATTCAACGCATCATTAATGAATATCCACTTTATCTTGATTATTTCCATTTAATTTGTTGAACGCTAAAATTCCATTCATGTGCAGTACATAACATCACCCACCATTATAAACAATTTTAAAAGTTTCCCAATGATTGAAAATGAAGTAAAAATCATGCAAATTAATAATCGTTTTAATTAACATGCTTCATTTTTTTTTTCTTTTAATAATATTACGTTTTTTAAAATTGTGCATAATTTCTTTCTTCATTTTAAACTACATCAAACACTTTTTTTCTAACAAAAATTAACTTTGTCATGTGCAAAATGTATTAATTTTCTTAACACATGTACAGGAAATCTGATCTAAAAATAAACTATTTTTAAGAAAATCCATTTAGTTTGTCAATGTTCCTTTTACAGATTTCTTCTTAGAGAAAATTATCTATATTTGTACTACATATAGAAAGTCTAACAATAATGAAACATGATAATAAAATACAAGTTAATTAATCATTTTTAAATTGCTATTTTTTTAGAAAAAGGAAGCAATAAAACTTTTAACTGAAATAGACCAATTCAATTAATACTGATGCTCTAATTGATAAAATCATAGTTGATTCATATGATACAACCTAACCATGGTGGATTAGTTCACATACATAATTAGTTTATATAGTTAAAGAAAATGTCAAAATTTTTAAATTTGTTTGTATCTCATATTATCTTTTAAATAAACCTTATGTTTTAATTACAGTGCAATAAAATATTTATCATCTAAAAATGCCGAACTTTCAACTATCATAATGAAAATATTTTAAATTTATATAAGTTATCTTAATATCTTCCTAAATGTGATGAAACATATGTGAGTGTAAAAGAAAAGATTTAAAATATTTACAGAATTTTTATTATTATGTTGCTGTATATTAATTATATATAGCAATATAATAATATATATAAAGAGATTTTCTGCAGATAGCATTTCATGAAGGTGTTCATGTTTAAAATATTTACAATCATCAAAAATATGTAAATAGCATTATCTAATATTCTTTAAAAAAATAAAATACTCAATCAGTAAATATTTAGAAAACTCTTTATTCAATCTATAACATAAATGAATAATTGTATTTAGTGCTGCATTTATGTCATGAAATCAGCATCTATATTTATTTAATAATAAAATTTATAATTGTCACTCATGAAATATTATTGCATCAGTTATAAATATAGACTATAAAAACAAGCTCAAGTTACAAATGTATAATTTTACATGGAAGCATCAATTATACACTACTTTCTATTTACAGTTTTGTTTAGGACTTTAAAGGAAAATTTTTTTTTTTTTTTTTGAATTTTTAATAAATTACAAACATAAATACTATAATTTAAGTGGAAGTTATAATATTTAAAATAATTTTTATCCCTTTTAACAAACTAACTACTAATGCATTTCAAATATATTAATGATGCATTAAAACTGCAATTGAAGTTAGATCATTAACAATTTCGTAATTTTTTTAAACTAGAAATATACTTTTTAAATCTTACTAAAATAAGCACATATTAGATAAGAATTCATTGAATGTTCAAATATATTTTTTTCTCTCCCTTGATAAAATAAAAGAAAAATGTGTAACTTAAGAGATTTTTTCCCCTCCCGAAGAACTCCTCTTTAAAATTTCATCTCAAATAAATGAATTACTATTGAGCACCATAAATTATTACTTTCTGAAGGTCATTTACACATAATACTAAAAACTGATAATATAGGTATAACTAAACACCGTAATTTTAATAGCTAAGCAAATATATATTAAATAAAATTAAGAATTTATATCTGTATGATATATACTGTTATAACAAATTAATACATTTAAGAATTGAAAGAAAACATAACAAATTATCTAAATAATATCACATTCACAAATAACTAACAAATTATTCAATAATTCTATTAATAACTTAAGAACTAAATGTAGGTAGTAGATGAATATTTAGTAAATGATGTTTTACTGGAGTTTGCAATGAATCTATTTAACTCATCACGTAAATCAGCAGTTACAGTGCATGGGCGATTAAGTTTGTTAAAATATCTATCATCGACTATCTTCAACACATCTAATAAAAAGGTAGCATTTTTAGAAACAAATTGACGTTCTGAAGAATCATTTGCTTTCTGAAATGCATTTTTAACATGGAACATATTAGTTTGAAAAGTAATGGTCAACGCATCGTTTATCAAAACATGAACAATAGGTGTGTAAAGTTTAAGCAAATCCTCCAAGAAGTTTAAGTACATTTTTGCAAAAGCAGTTGTATTGGTAGTAAGTGAAAGCCAACAATCATCAAACAAGTATGATTCAGCAGAATCAATACCCATTTCTCTCAAATCATCTAAAAGTTTCTTTGAATTAGCTGGATTTTGCATGTTTTGGGGGACGCCATTTGTCATCATTAGCACGCAGTTTAATAGCTTCCAGCAATTTATCTCTCATCTCAGTGACTAGTCTTTCAACATGAGCTGCTAGTAACTCATTCAAAACCAATGAAAGATCAAGTCCAACTTCTGGAAGCCTATCGCACTGTTCTCGAACACAAGCAATACATTCTGTAGCAGTAGAGGCACTTACTTGAGGTGTAAAAACATGCTTAGAAAATATCTGAACAAATTGTTCCAGTTGGAGTTTGGCCCAAACAATATAGGATGAGGCACAAGCATTATTTGCAAAGGCTTTTCTAAATTCTTTTCCAGTATCACCAATACAAGTAAAGAAGACAGAACACAACTTTTCAATATAATTAGCAGTAGCACCTTCAGCCTTCTGTTGTTTCATGTTTTGTTTCAGCATGGCAGAGCAACGCTTTAAAAATAAGCTACAAGCTTTTGACGATTTTCCAAGTTGGACAAGGACACCAACTGCTTTTCGAGCAGCTCTAGGTCCACCATGTAAAGAACGATCAGGCGAGACTTTCAACTCCTCGCTGAGAATATTCACTAATTGCTTTGCTCGGTTATCAATTCTAATCTTTATATCACGGACTGCTGTATTTCTAGGAAAGGCAGAACAATGGGCATTTGCTCTATGGATAAGTTCTACTGCTTTTTCAAATAACCTCAAAGCGATGCAAACATCTAATTCCTCTGGAAGCTCTAATAACCAGATGGGTGTCTCAAGTGGTACACCTTTTTGGTGTGAAGAATCATCTTTAAATGGATTACCATCATCATCAAATGGATTAGGAGCTTCAGTTAAGACTGAGAGATGCTCAAATGATGAAAGTTTTTTCTTTTTAGCTTGGTCTATGCGAGTAAGCCATTCTTTTTTAGCTGTTGCAGTTGGGCATTGGAAAAGCCTAACTTCTGGAAACATTAGAACTTTAAAGGCATTTTTGATACTTAGTTCTTCTTTAACATTCACAACAGCTAGATTGTCCAGTTCATATAATGCCTGATATCTATAGATGAAAAAAAAAAGATATATTTAAAAGAAATCATATGTAAATAAAATATTTTACATACTTTTAAATTTATGATTTATTAATATAAGTTTAACATATTAAACTTTAGAATTATTTGTTCAACAAGATTTTTCTGCCTAAAAAAAAAGCAAACAATAATTTAATAAATAATAAGACAAATGAATCCTATTCAATACACATATTTGAATGTTATGTTCTTAATCTACTTAATGATGTTTATGAAAACCTTAATTTTTCTTATTACAAATTAAATTATTTTCCATTAATATAGCATAATTTCAATAAATATGTTTTGGATATAAATTGTCCATATATTAATTTGTATTCCTGCACATGTTTTCAATTATTCATACTTGACTAATTTTTAAATGATTTTTTTTATTTATAAATTTAAAACTAAAAAGTCTTATGATCGAAAAATATCTATAGCTGTTTTACTGATATGATATAGTGATTTTATAGATATTTATACTGATTAATTACATTCTTACAAATATACTGAATTTAAAAATAAAAACTAATTCATTTTGTATCCTTAAATAATAGAATATCTCTTGCATTGTATAAAATCAATTGTAATTTTAGCTAACTAACTAATTGCTAACTTGTTTCAAATATTTTTACAATATCAATTAGTTAAAAAGATTTAGAAATTAAATCTTCTGCAGAATGATTTATTCTTGAAAAATATTGATTGCAATGGTTTATAATTTTTAAAAATATATTTTCATTACGTTTCAAATTATTCATAACATTTTAAGGTAAAACTAATATTTTTTTTTCACAATTTTCATTTTATAAAAATATTTGATTCTGATGCAGCAGACTATAAAGGATTTATTTAATAAAATAATAATATTTTGCAATAAGAAGAATTCATTTTCTTAATATATTAATAGCAAAAATATAAAATAGAGTCTGAAATAAACTTCAATGTTGAATCCATAATTCACCTTGAAAATTTTATATCTATACCTGTATTGCATAGGTCCTCTGCTATTTTCTACTTTAGTGGCAAACATCAGACCTTCATCTAACAAAACACAGTACACAGTATGTATAGGTTTACAATCACTAACACCTAATTCCATCATTTCATCACTGTGAAGGATAGTTCGTCCTCTTACTTCTAATACTGTTGCACATCCTTCGACTTTTTCAAGTAACAAAGATAGATTTTTATTATTTTCTTCATCGGTTTCATTTTCATGAGATATTTTAGATTCAGAATCCTTAGGGGCCGCAATGGAAAAATCTAACAATGATGTTAACAATGTTTGCTGTTCCGCTAACATATGACTAAGTTGGTACATTTCTCCCTCAAGGTAAGATATTTCTTTCGCAGTTTCAATAAACTGAGTATAATTTTTATAAACATTTTTCTTCAACAAACCATTAGTTTCCTCAGCAAGATTTTTAATCCGTTCTTTTTCACCTAGAAGGTCTTTGACACCACTGCAGGTGATAATTTTTTGCTTTACATAATCCAAAGGATCAAATGAAGGAGAAATAAGTTTATTAGGTAGATTATCCGACATGTTTAATAATATATATTTAACTCGATACAGATATCTGAATACTTAAACCTCAAACAGAAAACAGAAAGTAATATTTGTAAACATTTGTCACTTTAACAACGCCTACAGTTGACGATACAGCTAACAATTGGAATACCTTATTAATGATATTGTTAACAAAATTATTATTACTCGATGTATAAAAACTCGAGAATTTTCATTTAATAAAATATAATTGCTATAGGAATTAATAACTTAATAAAGTATAGAAATAGGTAATAATTTAAATAGTAATTTAAATTATATAAAGGTTTTATAAGACACTGTAACTGTGCAGAAAAAAAAAATAATCTGAAGGTCGTATTCGTACTCTGTGACCGCGGGAATATTTGTTTTTTTGTTTACGATTTGCTTAAAATGTGACGGTAGAAAAAATTTAATGATCATGACCTAGCTGTATTTGATAGGTTAATTAACATTTCTTTATAAATATTTTAGATAAAAGTTGAGACAAAAATTTAAATTTTTATACATGTTGTTTCCTAATTTGAGAGGTGAGCGGAAATACGGAATCGTGATTGATTTTGTTATAGTTGAATTTTATACTTGAATATGGATTTGAATTTACCTGTCGTTTCTACAGTTTTACAAATAAATTTAAACAGAGCTTTGGGTATAAATTGTAATAACTTCTAACATCATCTTAGTCTCTGTCATTTAATAATGCAGCAAATTTTTGCAATGTATATTTTAAAGTTAAATATTCCTTAAAAAATACATTAAAGTATTCCTTAAAATTAAATAAACTAATTTCTTTTTTAAGATATTTAATCTTTCTTGTAAAATATATATATACACATATTATTTATGTGATATTTTGAAAAAAAAATCAAAGATATCTCCATCGTTACTGATAGAATGGGAAGGAAATAGTTGAGAAATGATATTTTTTTATCAAAAATAATAAGTAAGAAGTTTAAGAGATAAATATATTAGCTATTTCATGCTAATTACAGTGATGACTAATTTTTAAAAAATTTAAATCAAAATTTATTTTATTATTTAAAAATGTGTTAGTTAATTCTTTAATTCATTTGTTATATGATATAAAATAAACATTATTTTCAGTATTTAAGTAAAGAAATTCAAAAATTTTAATAATTCTGGTTTATTGTAACTGAAAATTATATACTTATCAATTAAATAAATTACTTTTTGTCATGATAAACTAAAAAGTGACTTACATATAATGTATCAATTAATTTTTAAAAGAAACAAGAGTAATTAAAATTGTATGATTTTGGTTTTTGCCTTTATAGTTATGGGGTATTGTTTACAAGAGTGCAGCTTTTCATTTCCTTGATAAATTTTTTGTCATCGACCACTTTCAACTTTTCCTATTGGTTAATTTTTTTTTTTTTTATTTCTTTCGTAACTATTTTTTTTTTTTTAATTTTGGAAATTAAAAAAAATTGTTTGGGTAAAAGTTTTTTATACATATTATTTGTTTTTTTTTTTATCTATTTTTTAAGATTGCAAAAACAATGTTTTCATTGCTTTTTAAGTTGTTTGGGTGATTATATAGTTTTTTTATTTTTAAGATTGCTGTTATTGCTTTGTTCTTGCATTAAATTTTATGGGTAATTTATATATTGGCCCTGTTGATTATTATTATTTATTTATTATTTGTTTAAAATGTTAATTTTGCTTAAAAATTAAAAGAAATTTAATGACATTTGCAATTAATAAATATTTCCTACAATAGGAAGTGTTATCATGGCTGAAGGAAGCTGTTCAAAAATTAAATTCCATGAATTGGATTATGCCATTGCTGGGGCTGTTAGTGGCTTTGTTACTAGAACACTATTCCAACCTTTAGATGTTATTAAAATTAGATTTCAGGTACAGGAATAATAATATTTTTCTTGAAAACTAATGTATTGTATTATTTTTAGATTTCTATTTCTTTTAAAACTAAAATATATTTTATATCCAATACTTAAAGTTTTAAAATAAAAATTAAATAGTCAAATAACCATTTAAAAGTTTTCTAAAATTTTGTATTGTTTATTGTTACTACATTATGTGAAAAAAAATGTTTTGAGATATAGATAATAAGATCAAATGTTGATAATATTCTAAATTTATTAAATTTTTAAAATTGTAAATGGTACTTAATTTTTACCTGTTAAAAATAATTATTCAACATATAATTTTATTTAAATGCTCTCTTTAATTTGTTAAATTTATAATGTTTCACATTATATTTAATACATGTTTCTAATAGTTAAGAAAATGCTAATATTGATAGTTTTGTTTTAAAACTGAATGCTATGAAATTTCAGTAATATATGTTTTTATTGACAAATTTCTCTAACAAACAACATATAAATTATTTTTAAACGAGTTTATAGTTTTTTATGTATAGACTTTGAAAGTGTATTTTATATAAAATCTATATATATTGTCATTGAAACATATGTTATATTTTTACTGTGATTTCTAATTTTTCTTCATAAAAAATTTAAAGGAAAAATAAATACATTATAATTATTTATCTTGACTTTGAGATGCATGCTTGTCAATTGGCTACTTTATCTCAACCTATGTGTTAATCATTATTGAAACTAATCTATGATATTTTTATTTTATATCTTGCTTTTAAATATTGTTTTTTTATTGCTTTTAATTTTATTTTTAAATATTTTTAAGAATTTTTTTTTTATTTTATTATTATATAATTTTTTTATTATTGCCTAAAGCAAAGTTTATATATAGTTATATAAAGTTTATAAGATCAACAGAAATATGGAACTTTTTAAATAATTTGAAATTCAGATAATTATTATTATATTAATATAGATATTTAAATTAAAGATTTTCATATTTTAATCATGGTTGCATATATGTTAATTTTTTTAATTGAGTTTTCATGATTGAATCATTTTGATAATTGATTATAAAATTTTTTTTTTTTTTTTTTTTTTTTTTTTTTTTAGTATAGATTTTAGATGTGAAATATTAAAAATTGATTTATACATACATGTTGTTGTGTGCACATATTCATGACGAATTCAGCACATATTCACGACACGAATAATATAGCAACTAAAATTATTCCTATGGCAAAAATATATTAATGTTTAATTTTTTTAATAATATATATTTAAAACAGTTAAAATTATTTAAATAGTACTGTTAGTAATTTCTGTATCTATATTTTACCTTCTACAGACAAATTTTTCAAAAGAAATTTTAAATACTTTTCTTATTCTGTGCAGTTACAAATTGAACCCATAACAGAACTTAGTAAACGAGCGAAGTACAAAGGCATGATACATGCCTTTCACTGCATTCGGATGGAAGAAGGAATACAAGCTCTTTGGAAAGGAATAGTTCCTGCTCAGTTTTTATCCACTACATATGGTGCTTTGCAAGTAATTTTTCTTCAGCTATGATTATTATAAGGAAACATAAGAAAAGAAACATTTTGTTATATTGAGCAATATATTTTATTCAATGGAAAACTGAAATTACTTTTAGTTTAGCTTTATGTTCATATAGTATGTTATATATTTTTATTTAGTTTTTTTTTATTTTCATGTTCTTCAGAAGTTGTTCCATTATGCTTAACCCTAAACACTGAAATCTTGTTTTTGCATCAACAATTTTTAAATGTTATTAATAAAAAAATTTTTAATTGTTTGTTTATTTTTTAAAACTAAAAATCTTAAAAATAAGCTCTTGCATATTGTATTAACATCAAATATTTTTTAATTTATTTTTCTTGAGTGTTGAGTGTTAAATATATATGTTATTATTATAAAATTAATTCAAAGACTTTTAAATAAGTAGATTATAAAACCCACAAAACAAACATTTTTATATATTATATTATATAGATGCATGGAATTTATTTAGCACAAATACATAAATTTATGAACTTATTGTTATTACATTTATATATTTACACTGACTTTCCTACAACAGTTGTTAAAAGTATTTGTACCAATATTGATACATGTTCTAAAAACAATATTAGGTGGATTAAATGCATATTTTTGAAAATGTATGTATACTAGAATCCATGACTGAAATTTTCGCAATGATATTTTCACAGACTCAATTGGTGTTTAGTATAAATGAGCATCAAAATATTTCCAAAAACATGCTATTGTTACTGGACAAATTTAGAAATCTTCATATTCAATTGACTAGTCTACCTCAAATAATTCATCTTATCAAAAAGTTGCACCAATTATTAAAGATAAATAGGCTATTTCCCAATCATTTTAAAATAGCTATCTCTGCTACTAAAAAGATCAGACCACTTTTTTCCCTTGTATGTTTAATTTTAAATTATTGCCAGAATATAAAAATAGATTGTTTTTTGAATTTTAGTTGATCTTTTTCATCAAGATGATTCGTTGAATATAGAAAAATTAAAAAAAATATTTACTTAAATATGATTATTTCACAATTACATAGATTTGGAAATTTTCATTGCATAATGCATTAGTAATTAAGATGGATTATTTAAGCATTAAATAAATAAGAGTTAGGGTTTAAACACATTTAGTTATATGCTCATATATTGCTCTATAAAAATATTTTTTGTGTGTGTACTGTATCATCCTTTAAAGAGTGTTAAATGTATCCTATATATTTAATCAAAAGTTTTTATGTATTATTATTAATTCTGATTTAATGTAGTTTACAGCATTTGAAGTATTGACAGAAGAAGCTTCTATTTATTTACCTGCAAAATTTCATTCTGATGCAAAACCTTTGATAAATTTTACTTGTGGAGCATTAGCTGGGGCTGTTGCAACCACTGGCAGTTTTCCTTTTGATGTTTTGAGAACTAGATTAGTGGCACAAGGAGAACCAAAAGTATGATGCCATTTTAATTCCTTAAATTGTAATGTTGTATAGATTGAATAAGAATGTGTTTCTCTATTTTATTCCTTTACTTTTTAATTTGTTGGTTTTTATTATTAAATTGCTTTTATTTTATTTTTTTATTTATAAAAAGTGTTTTTGTTTTTTTATAAAAATATTTTTTTTTTATTTTTCAGTGAGCTTTGTATTTGTTATTAAATTAGTGACAAACTCCATATCATGTCAGCAATACTTTGTACATTTTATTAATTTGCTAAATAATTAGATTATTTATAGTTGAATTACTTGATTATTAAATTATTGGAAATAACATAACTTTAGGGAATTACATCATTGTATTATATTAATAATTATAATGCTGGAAATTTTGTTTTTAAGCTTAGCAATTACCTTAGTATTATATATTAGTAGAGATTAAATGTAGTAGATCTTTATATTAATTTTTAAATAAATATTAATAGTAAATTGCATTAAAATAAGTAGTAAATGTAAATCTATTTAAGATTTTGATTAACAAATATTCGTTCTTATATTGATGCTTACAAACAGTATTTTTGAATGGTTTTTTTACCTTTTATTATATATCATAACATCTTTTAAAAATTTTATTCCTCCAAAGCATTTAAATAATTATTTAAACAAAAATTTTTCTTTATTGAATAAACATCATTTACTTATACCTTTAATATTTAGTCAGAATATGTTTCATATTATGATTCTGTGCTTCATATTTAATAAATATGGAATTTAAATTACATTGGTGGTTGTAACATTGTTTTAGGAGATAATGTTGCAATTGTATTTATTGTTTTTCTTTATATATATTTCAAATTCTGGAAAAAGTTGGCTGTCTCGCACAAAATTTGTAAGCATATATGTGCATTTTTAACTTAAGCTGAAATGTGATTTAAATTATTGGTTTTCTCTTATAAAAAAAGTATTTATTTTGAATTGAATTATTAAATTATAAAAATACTTGGAGTTATTGCTTTTCTGTGTTTTAAACATGCAGTTTTATTGGTTTTGAAATTTATATTTCATCTTTTTTAGACTTATAAAAATATACTCCATGCCACGGTAACTATGATTCGTATTGAAGGTCCCTCTAGTTTTTATAAAGGATTGTCTCCTACATTAGTTCAAATAATGCCCAATGCAGGAGCTCAATTTGCTTTTTATAAACTATTTCAAGGGATGTGGAATTATTTTTTAAGTCAAGAGGCCACAACATCTTGTAAGTATTTGATTTAATTATTTCTAAATCATTAAGCTTAAAAAAATTTTAATTCTTTTATACAATTTAAAAAAAAATATTTTATAAACATTTAAAATTTTATTAAAAAATGTAATGTTTTTTTGCTTTTATTTGGATGAAAGATTTAAATAATAAAATAATAGAAATGCATTTGCATAAAAACTTCCTTCAATTCATGAAAACATATTGTAAAAACAACTTTAAAAATAGATTATATTTTTGTAAATTCATATAAATGTTTATAAATTATCTACAAAATTCATTGCAGAAATTATATTTATGAACATAAATAACTTCTTTTAGGATACAATAATTTCCTGCATATAATCTGTAAAAAAATTTCATAAAAATTAATTATGAAAATCACCACATTTTTTTTTCCAAAAGATTATGTGAAAAACTTCTGTATGAGAAAAAAAAAAATTGTTACTTTTAAAAATATGAAGTAAATAACAGGGAAAGCTGTAGTTGATTAAAGTAACCTTGCTTTTATGAAAGAGTCAAGGTGCGATGCACATCATAAACACTAATGTCTTCAAATGGTTAAAATAGCTCAGAATAAAGTAATATACAATTTAAAAAATTATCTCTAAGTGACCAAATTTATGACTGAACTATCTTTATCAAGTTTTTTTTTTTTTTTTAAATCAAATATTCAAAATTATTTGGGATTTTACATATATTTTCCCCTTTTTATATCATTTAAATAACTTTTTGCATTAAGTTTCTGTTTATTATTATTTTTTTTATTGTATGTTTTGAATGTTCAGTATACAACTATGAACATTCAAAACACTCTTAAAATGTAAAAATGCAATGCTGATACAAATTTAACCACAGATACAATAACAGATTTTATTAGTGAATGATTTGTTAAAGAATACAAACAGACAGGTGTAAATTACTTGCAGATTAGTTGCTTCTTTTTTTTCCTACCAAATACCATGATTGCAGATTATAAGTTAGTACAAATTATAGGCCCAAAATTATGGTAATATTCATTTATAAAAAAATTTTGCAAAAACTTGCTGATTGTTTAAATTCCTAAATTTGTTTTTCTCATGAAAATATGATTTTTAATCTCAAATTTTTTTAGTCATAGTTTGTAATTAATTAATTTAAGTAATTTTTTATCAGAAAAATTCCTCCCCCTTTTTTTTTTTTTTTTTTTTTTTTTTTTTAAATACATCAAAAAGGTTAAAAAAATTTTCGCATGATTATTAGATTCAGCAAACTTTTTAGTAAATTATATATTTATACAAAATACAATTTTATTTTTTAGAACGATTATTGAAATAAGTTTTTAAAATATTTTCACTTGATGCATATCAGTAATATTTATTTGAATAATTAGTTTATACTAAACAATCCAGAAAGTGTAAAATGTACTATTCAAAATAAAAAAAAAAAGGAATATATTTTATTTAAAAATATAATAACCTCTCATTAATCCAGCATTTGAACACGCAGTGAGAAACTTAAACAAATATTAAATTTCAACAACAAATTTATTGATTGTAATTGCAATCTCCACTAACTTAGCCAAACAGCAAACTTTAACACAAACTTCCAAGTTTGACAACATATTTATGATTCTATTTGCAATGTGAACATATACTAATCAAACTACAGTTATAAGTGTTTATAATCAATTAAACCTTTCTCAAAAATAACCTGCTACATCAGCAGGGCTGCGTGATCACACAGCAGTTAAACCTCTCATTGAAATTCCAATGCAGACTAACTTCCTTATTGATTTTTGCTGTTCTCAATATTTTTTTGGCAAAGACTAATATAATAGAATCATAATTTAAAATTCATCTGCTCAACACTGGAACTGTACTGGCACATTCTACAATCTGGTACTAATCGAGATTTCTCTTACATACTTTTATCGTATGGATTTGAGTGTTTTTTACTTTGTCCACTAGATGGTGACACAGTGCTACTCGCATTTTAATTAAATATGTGCATATTTAATGTGGACATATATATTAAACACAAAAATATGTACATGTTTTAATCATTTGAATTTTTATCTTAAGTGATTTATCTTATCTTTCCCTTAAAACTATATTGAAATTACCATGGCCCTGGACATGCCAGGTTAAAGAGTTAGTTAGTGATTATAAACAGTTTTATTCCTAAAAGTAATTTTGAACCTGTAGTTAAATTAGTTTTTAGTTAAACCAATAAACATATGGATAGAACATTCTACTTATATGATTTGCTGATACGAATTAGTATAACTGATTTTTAATAATCTACTAATGAAATCTATTGCTAAGAACTTCCAAAAGTAAATTAACCTTCTTTATATGACGTTAAATGTTTTTGGTTATCAAGCACATTGATTTAAGGTTATATGTCATGTATGGTATTTAACTGAATGACAAATTTATGAACAGTAATAGTGGTTTTTATTAATAAAACATAACTTATGCCCTTTTTTTTTTATCCTAGCTATTTTTCAAAGTAGTTCTTGTGGTGCAGCATCTGGTATTGCTGCAAAGACAATTATTTATCCCCTTGATCTGATCAAGAAACGAATTCAAGTGCAAGGATTTGAAGATGCAAGAAAAGCATTTGGTTCTGTGAGACGATACACAGGCTTGGTACATTGTGCCACCTGCATATTAAGAGAAGAAGGTTTCTTAGGGTTATACAAAGGATTATGGCCAAGTGTTTTGAAAGCCGCATGTACAACTGGCAGCCATTTTCTTTATTATGAACAAACTCTTAAAATTCTAGCTTATATACATAGGTAATATTTTCTTCCAATATATTGAATGCATGATGAAATATTATATCCAACGTTACCTAAATATATAACTGAAAATTCTAAGAAAATATATAGTTAACTAACATTTTGCAGATTTTTAATATTTTTTATTCTATTTAAAAGTGTTCCTAGTTTATTGTAATTTAAATTTGAAAAATTTATTATTTAATAAATCTCATCCCTTTGGTTTTAGATTTTTTTTTTCTAATGATAAATATGAAAAAATATTTCTATTTTATTGTATTAAATGAAGCTAAAATGAATTGAAACTGATAAACTCTAGAAATAAATATGGAAATAACATTATTTATTTATCAAAATTTTCTTAAAATAATAGTTGTTGAAATTAAATTTATTTCAATCAAAAAAGGATCAATCAAAATTTGCTTTCAAAACAGTTAATCAAATACATAAAAATAAATACATCACAATCAATATTTTTATATGAACATTAAAATAGTTTAGAATGAACAATTGTATATTAAATATTTGCTTGATGTGTCTTGAAAATTATTTTTTATTTCTGAAAAATTAAATAAACAATCTTTGTTTGAATAATTAAAATTAAGTTTACTAGTCATAATCTATTGTTTTTTACAATTTTTAACAAATTTATAATATATTTTATTTTTTTTTTGTGCCAAGTTTTTCTTAAAGAAATTATTTTTATTGTATTTTATTTCAATATTTTATATTTAATATGTCAGATTTAGTTTTTCATGTTAAATGAAGTAGCTTATTATTCTTTATATTTTGTTTTATTAAAATTTTTATTTCTTTATAGACATTTAAAATTTAATTTTTTGTTATAGTTACTTTTTTTTTAGCTGTATATTGATTCATGTTTTTTTTAATTTTAATTATTTTATTTACATATCTATATTTTCCAAATAAAATGTTATTTACTTTGTCTGACTTGTATTCATTTTTTAAGTAAAACAAAATATCTAAGTTAAAATATTTAAAAAATTATTCATTATAGTTATTCATTTATTAGTTGTACTAAAAATTTAATTAATATATATATATATATATACTATTACTTTTAAGATTTTGTGAGTCATTTACATTTATTAAATAGTTTAAGAGTAAAATGTTTAGAATTATTTCATATTCTCTTTTAGTTCCTATATTTCAGTTTTATTTTGGTGTATTTTTTAAATAAATGTGGGATTCCATATATGAGCTCAAAAATCTCTTAACAAATTTTTATTCAATAAAATATTTATATTTTAAGTTGTTGTTAAGATGAGTAGGAAATGCAAAAGATTTTCTCAGAATTCTAAGTCAATTTCATCTACTTTGTTTAAAATATTTCTGAACCGAACAGGAAAAAAACACATTTATTGTGCATGTTTCAGTTTTAATAATTTTTTCAACAAATATGATCTTTAATTAGTAAAAATTATTAATAACTCTTGTTCTGCTAGTTGTTATCCATTAATAAATAAAATTACTGTCATATTTCTAAAAAGGATGTATAACATTTTACATAGCCTTTCTTTTACTGTTTCGAATTAATGAAAATATTTATGATGGTAAATTTCTTTTATTAGAATTTCAGAAAATTCTACAATGTAATCAAATAATGCATGAATTTTATTAAATATCTATTATATAATCGATGTCTAAAATATATACATTTTTAATTTTGTTTTTATATATTCCTTGTAGAATTCTATTATTTCTCTATTAAATGTATGATATTATCGTGCATGTTTCTCTTGTATTGAAAATTAATTATTTTAATATGCAGCCATTTTCTTTATGTTTTTTTTTTTTAATATTTTCTAAAATTATGTATTATTTGTATGTATTGTGAATAATTTCTGTTAAATTTTCTTTAGAATATTACACATATATGTATTTTATTATTTTTTTATCTTGATGAAATGTAATAAATTCTAATTTGTTTTGCATGCATTTTCTATATAAATGTTTGTACTTTTTAAATTTATCTTTCCCAATTAAAAACAATAAATATAAATTTTTATGTTATACTGTAAAAGATAATTTTTAAATAATATATATATATATATATATTTCCGTGAAGAAAACAAATAGATATGAATAATTAACAAAATAATTCCCATTGTAGAGTTTATTATACTTGGTTTGTAAAAATATCAAAGAAAACAATTATCTAATAAAAAAATTTTTTTTTGTAATTAATTTATTTATGATAAATTTAAGTATTTTATATTATAATTTTCAATGACTTTTCATGTGGAATATCTTTAATGGATAATAATATTATTAATCTTAATATATGAATATGTTGAAAAACATGTTACTTTTTGAGAAGTGTTCAAATTTTCTCTTATTAAATTATTCAATAAATAGAAAAAAATTAATTTTCTTATATTAAATCAATTGTTTTGAGGAGATAATTTTTCTTTAAAAGGTATATTTTAAAAATAATAATTTATCTTTTTTAAGTAATACATTATTTCATTTTGTGGAAAAATTTTAAGAATTTTCTTTTATAAAATTTTTATTTGTATTACCTCATAATAGTTTATACCCAAAATAAACTTACTTCAATCTAATCAATGCTAATTTAAAAAAAAAAAAAAAAATACCTGTAGGAACAGGAAAATATAATTCAATATTCCACTATGGTGAAACACATATTATGTATCAATAATTTTAGAAATCTGTTACAAAAATATTTTTTTCTATGTCTTAAGATAATTTGTTATTTTTATATTTACCCTTAACACTTCATAAAGATAAAAGCAAACCACTAAAGCTAGACTTATTAAAAATTCAGTTGTACATTTTTTAACAATTTATTTATTTATTTTGTTTGTTTTTTAAATATATAAATATAATTAACAGCTGTTAATTCTTTAAAAGTTTTATTTAGCTATAATAATTTGTTTATTTTTAACTTGAAATTTATATTTTATTTTTTATGTTTTTTTCTTATGCCGCTATTTGCATTCACACAGGTCTGTCTAGTGAAAAATTTCTTAGCTTCATCATCTGTTCATCTATATTTGAATAACTGTGCCTTCAATCCTATAAAACGAACAATTTGCTCAAAGAAGTTTTGAATACTTTTTTTTTTTTTTTTTTAAAATCCAAGTGAAGTCATATGAAGATAATTGCTTGTTTTATTTATTTATTTATTCTTTTTTTTTTGTTTCATTATTTAATTTCCTACATGTATATCAAAGTTAGCAGTAAATTTTTCAGTTGTACTTCCGAAATTGCAAAGGTACTTATTTTTCATATCTTACAAAACTGTTAGCTACTTAATAAGTCAGATCAAGAATAGGAATAATAGGTATTAGTTATTATTAAATTCTGAATGTGATGTACATATGAATGCAGGCACTCACCCAGTATTTTGTCGTAGAGTTTCAATAAAATAAAGCATAATTTTTTATGAAAGCCCAATAGGTTTTACTAAACTATAATGGAAACTATATCGAAGTTGAAATTCTATTTATTAATTATTTTATTGGTAAAATTTACATAGCACTCATTTGGTTTAATTGCATAAAAAAACAGAACATTAAAAATAAAAAGTATTATACAAAAAAATAAAAGTTTGATTTCTAAAAAATTACTTAAATAAATTACCAATTAAAATTCAATCTAATTTTTCTTTTGCTAGCTCATCAGTTATATCTTTTATGTCAACATTAATATTTCGATGAATGTTTAATAAAATTAACTATTAATAATGCCAGATCAATCAACAAATTTTAATCGGATAATAAAATTGACACTGATAAAACACACACACTGATTCATTGAAATAGTACATATTTAACAAAAACAATTGAGCCTAAGTGGGAAATGGCCAAAAGTTTGAACACATATCACTTATGGGCTTGAGGGAATTCAAGCCCATCAATCACTCCCCCTGGGTGAGTGGCTGTATAAATAGATAAATTAATATCCACAAAGTTTGTTTTTTTTCATAAATTAACATAACTAGATGTAAGAAGGAACGAAGGGAAGACATATTTATGAGATTTTTTTGTTAAAACTGTCATGGCTAGCTCTGATTAAATTAAAAATTTTCATAGTTTTAAATCTGAAGTTCAGAATATTATAAAATTTCTTATTATGGATTATTATATTTATTAATAATATAAAAATTATTATGTTTGTAAAAACTTATACATTACACATAAAAGAATTTTTCATTATATCAACAGATATATTTCTATATACATTTTCTAGTATTAACATATGAGGAAATTATTCAATAACTAGATGAAGATACCCAAGACTCTCATTAAAAAGGAAAATAAATGATGTAAAAAGAGTGGTTTGAGAATATAATATTTTATGTAACAAATGTATTTTTACTTTCATTGAGTAATATATCTAATTAATTAGGGTATATTTGTGAATTACTCTTAGAATTATTTGAACAAATATATTAATGCTTATATACGAATTAAATACGAATATATTATATACTTAAAGCATTTATAATGAATTAGAGAAGTTTAATACACAATAATAATCTTGTTTCATCATATATTGAACAATATATTTCTTAGTTGTGAAATCTTATTGTTTGAGGAATAATCAATCTTTTAAAGACATCAGTTAGTTCAGATCTACATTTTTCTTTTTCATCAATTGTAAGAAGACTAAGACTATAGCATGTATAATCATCTAGTTATAGATGTATTTTTGTATCAATGAGAAGATCATTAATTTGAAAGCAATTGTAGATATCATCTGATTTTGGACTGTAATTTTCAGAAACATAATATAATAACTGTATGACACTAAGAATAATAACATTATAATAATTAATATAACATTAGTAATAATTTTCAGAAACATAATATAATAACTGTAATAACAAAAAAAAACATAATCTCTTGAAGAGGAAAATCCCATATATAGTTACATTATTAGAACATATTTTCTAAAGATAATTATCATTGTAAAGTTTATTATGTTAAACAATTTAAAAGGCATGTATCCTAAATTACTGACGCTTTCCAAATAAAACAAAATGAAGTTATGATATTTGTAAATTGAAAAACATCACAAACAATTACAGATGATTATTTTTGTTGAACAAGAGTTGCCCTGCCATTGATGTATACCAACCATAATTTATAAAATTAAATTATCTTTCAATGAGAATGAGCAATTATAATAACAATGTTCATTTTTAATCAATGAATTTCTTGAAGCATTTGAAAGAAGAAAATAAAAGCAGATGTAATGTATTTGTTATTCGTATATGAATGTGAGATTAGACCGATTAAATGCATGAGATAATAAAAAAAAAGTTTATGTCTGACTATAAAAATGAACATTTGAATTAGCTCTTTTGAGTATATATTTGTAATACAGTTTCACTTTTGTATCTTTAAATATAAAATATATATATGATTATAGCAATATATAATAATTTTTAATATTTTTATAAACAGTTTGCAAATATTTTGTCTGCTTTAAAAATATTTGCAATCTCCAATATGCAAATATTTGCAAAATTTTCTATTTTTGACTATGCAAATGATTTATATTTTAACTATGTATATATTTAATGACAATAATTCAGTTAAATGAATAATTTGCCATACATTCCATTGTGTTTTTTAATATATAAGAAATTAAGCTTGATTTTTAGTTATTAAATTTAATAATTATGAATAAATATTTAAATTAGATTAATAAATTTAGCTTAAATTCATCAAAAGCTACCAAAAAGTTTTTTTCATGATAATCATAAGAAAAATGTTAATGATAAGGAACTTTTATTTAATATTAGCATTTTAAATATGATAAAATTAAAAATAGGGATAGATTTAGTGATTCAAACTAACTTTAGCATTTTAGATACGAATGTATTCCATAAACTATAATATTATTATCTGTATCTATGATTACCAATAAAAACAACATATTGGTTTTTAATCTCATAGCAGTTTTATTTATGATAACTATATTCACATTTCCATGTTTTTAATTGGAATTTGAAACATGAAATAGTGTATGTGTTTTATTATTATTTAATGTTCTTTGAGGGGAAAAAAAAGTATTATTTTTGTATCATGTTGTAGTTAATATTATTGATTTTTTATTTTTATTTATTTTTTTAGAAATAGTATTCTGACTTAAGCTATAATTTTACTCGTAAAACCCTGGTAGTTAAAAAATTAAGAACTTTTGCATTATCACAGATGAAATTTTTATTTAAAATTATTTTAATTATTATATAATAATTAAAATGATTATTATTATATAAATTTTATTAAATTAATTTAATATTCAAAATCATTTTTCAAATATTTTTTTAAAACCTAATTATTTGGAAACAGTGCCCCCCTCCCCTCCTGGTAAAATCGCAGAATAGGGAGCCATTGGGATTTGGCGTTCAAAATCCTTTCGTCAATGTCCACCAAGTTGCGATTTAAGCAAAATGAATTTCAAAAAAGTGCAACAAACCAAATACCACATTTCGAGACTAATCGCTCAGCTGACGCCACAAAAAGAAGTCGCCAACCCCAACGACACACCTATTTTGTGATTTGGTGTTTTTTTTTTTTTTTTTTCGTTCTGTATTTATGTGAAAGGTTATATTTTAAACGTATACTGTGATTCCATTTGTATGACATGAAATTGAATTATACACACTTGTAATTATATGTGCATGTGTTTTCAAATATTAAAAAACATCGGTAAAATCTATAGTGTAAAGGAAGAATCTAAATGATTTGAACAACAAAGAGGACCATGTAAATGATGATAAGTACGTAAAATATATATATATATGATGATGCATTATAATCGACTTTCATCAATAACGATATAGGAAACTTTCATGGGGTCATGTCAATCACATTAAGCAAGGGATATATATATATATGTAGCAAGCATATATATATATATATATATGTATATATATATAATCAGCTTTCTTTTAATTCACTATAGGCGTATTTAATTCAAAATTCACTAAATCCTCAATGTGATTTGAGTTTTACCCGCTGACAGATCCATGTGATTTATTTTGATATTTCCCTTTAAGAGTTGGGCTAGGCTGCAAAACGATCACTCCGCGATTCCAAATAGTGCAAAAGTTTTCGACAAAACGCAGCAGCCGCTAGGGATTTTTTCTTCTTGTCACTAAATTCTTTTAGTCAAATGCGCCAAGAAAATGGTCGCAATTGTAAATGAAGTGAATTTGCAAACAGTACTTTGAAATTACATAAGGATTACCACATTTAGTGACT
>BPLR01012060.1:0-80324 GCA_021605095.1 Caerostris extrusa | reverse complement strand
ATTTGAAGAACGCAAGTTGAAACGCATCCATTATTTCTAGTTATCTAGGAGATCAGTGGATGACTAGAAAAAACGAAATGCGCTTTGACCTACAAATTCTTTATCAGCTAAATCGAACACACTTTATCAAATCGTTACCTACCTATCTGAAATGGATTGTATCTCAAAGTGCCTTGCAAAAATTATTTTCTCCAAATTATTTTTTACTTTCGATTTTAAGTCATATTGATTCTCGATAAAGATGAACACTTAAATTGTCCACCATTCATTCTATACTTGAAGAGCAATGTAATTTTTTTTTATTCTGATGTTTTATCAAAGGGAATCTAAAACACAAAGGATTCTTGACCTTGATGTTATATAAACTATTGATTGATGACTACTATTCATGAAAAACTACTCTTGATTGCTATATAAACTATTGATGATAACTACTCTTGATTGTTATATAAACCATTGCTATTGCTATATTGCTTGGATTATGAGGGTTAATTTTCAATTCATTAAAAATTTTAAGAGCTGTAAGTTTACAGCATGGTTGATTTTATGAAAAGATAGGTTGAATTGAAAATTGTGATTGAGCACAAAATGTCCATTATTTTATGAAACAACTTTATCTTATACACCATCGTATCGTTTTACTAACTATTCAGTGGAAAGGTAAACATCAGGTTTAAAGAAGGTAACGGACGAGTCTGATAATGTGTTAGAGGGGCTAGTCAGAAATACAACATGAATGCAATTAAAAATTTATTTATCTTGATATTATGTAATTAGAACAATCTAGAAAAAAAATCCAATATAAATAAAATGAATAGTTATTAAATATGAAACGTATTCACTTTTATATAATATACTTTAATTTTATTTAATGTACCTATGAAGAAATACATACAATTTGTATCAATTTATTGTTTGTTAAAACTTTGATTCTGTTGAAAATTGATTTTATTTTTGTATACACATAATATATATATATATATATAAATAAACTTATTGTGTTTCAAAAAAAATTCTTTTGTAATATTTTTTTTTTTTCTTTTGTGTTCGCTTTTACCGTATATACAGATATGTATATACAACTAATAATAAAAGGGCAATTAGACAGGAAAAAAGATAATATCCATTCAATGTTTCATGTATAAAGAAATAATACAAATGAAATAGAAGTAATTTTGAAGTTGAAGAATTTTTTTTTTTTTTTAATTGAAAGGAATTGATTTTTTTTTTTTTTTTTCTTGTGTGTTTGTTTTCCGGTATATATATATGTGTGTGTATATAAAATTAAGAATAAAACAACAATTAGACAGAAAAAATGATAATATTTATTCAACGTTTCATGTACAGTAACTAATACAAAAGAAATTGAAGCAATATACAAATGACTGCATAATATTCTGAAATTTTAAAACATTGTTCAAGACAAAAAATTGTGCTATTTTTTTTCAAACACAACGAAATAACTTCATATGGTTGAATTTAACATTTATTTATAAAAACAATTTAAAAATATAACGCGGTTCAAATTTACGATGTACGACATTCGTAAATCAATTTTGAAAATGATGAAGTATTATTAGTTATATTTTCTTCATTTATTCACAATTACAATTATTTTTTGAAAGGTACAAATGTAACTGATACACAGAAGTAAATAAAAAAAAAAAAAAGCACTAACTTATAACCGGCAATGAGTTAAATTACATATGCTAGTGAATGCCTATGATTTCAGTAAACATCAACAAATAAATAAAAAAAAATAAATAAATGGTTTTTGAATATGATTTCTACAAAAATAAACCTTACTTAACGCAAATAAGAAATGAAACTTCCAATGGTGATACTATAATAATTATTATTGTTATACAACATCATTGCATAAATTCTTTTAATTTCAGTATTGTGATTTAAAGTGAATGATTATTTTACCTTTCTTCAAAGTAAAATAGAAATTTTAAAAACCACGAATTTAATTACTTTTGAATTTAAATCTTTTAAAGTAAATTAACTGCAATCTTGATTGTAATTATCCTATACTAATGTATTCAGATGAATATTTATATTCCTGTAATATAACTTCATATTCAATCATGATTTCTTGCTCTAATGGCTACATAATAATGAAGTGAAGTTAATGTACAATGCAATATACATTTACAATGACCAATAAAAGCATAAAATATATAAAACCAAAAAAGATAGAGAAATTTAATCCCAGAATATGAAAATACTTCAGTGTGTATATGAGGTATCATTGAATGTTTGAGTCCAATACAATAAAATTGAAACATGTATATAAAACGAAATATAATTTGTTAACGATTTCATTTAATAGTTTAAAAATGTTGTTTAAAATTTATTTGAAATTTCAAATAATTTAAAAAGATTTATCTCTAAAATTCATATTCTAGGATTAAGTATCTTACATAAAAGAAATTGTTTCTGTACCCGTAAAAGCGACATGAATGCTATCATGATATTAAAAAAGTAGTAAGTAAAATAAAACATGATCGATCGATCAGAGTATTAAAATTGTAATTTCTTGTTTAAGTTGAAATGTTTATAATTATTTTTTTTATAATTGTAGATATAATTGTTTTTTTATTTTGCATGTCAATGTTCTTCTTGCAAATTTTAAAAAATTATTTTTAAATTTTTAAAATTTTTATTTTTTTAAAATTTTTAGAAATTGTTTTAATTTTTTAATTTAATTTGTTTTTAATTTTAAAAAAATTAATTTATTTTAATTTATTAAAATATTAAAAACTATAATTCCCTTTTTTTAAAAATTCCAAACTTAAAAATGTATTTTTGAAAGTTCTTTTTTTTTTTTTTTGTTAAATGCAACAAAAAAATTTATCTTATTTCAAATTAGTGATCTACAAAATTTATATTTCAATAAGTTTTGGGTTATTCATATGTTATTTAATATTTTTTTAATAAATCAAGAACATGAAACGTGCAGGCTTTAAAATGTGTAACATTTTTAAAAGTAGGTTGCTGCTGTTAACATTTCGAAAAAAATTAATTTCATTTTAAATGAGTTAAATAAAGTTAACTTTCTTTAAAAATAGTTTTTGATAAATTTTAAATTATTGTAAATTCCTTCCTATAATACGCTTTCGTAATTTATGCGATAAAAAAATCTCATGCAATCCACGGACTTTTTATATCAGTTCATTTAAATATATTATATACCAGGAGATATAAACCGGCTTTTACAGAAAATAAAGCATGCTTTGCTTTGGTAAATTTTGTTAAAAGAATATCTATGCAGAATTAAAGGTTTGAGATTTTAAATAATTCGTCTTAAATAAAGCATTAATTCCAATATTTTTAATGAAAAAAGTAAGCTATTGCTGTCTAATTTTGATTATTTAGCTGGCGCCATCTGGTGGCCATAAAAATAAGTTGTTTTTTTTAATAATAAAGAGGAAATTAAAGGTTGGACAAATGTATAGATTTTCAAATTTATAATTAAATTTTCTCCAAAGCTTTAATAATCATTTCCTCCTCCTGAAGTTTCATATATTTTTCTGATGAAAAATTAATGCATTTTTTAAAATTAATTTTTACTGATACTCCTGGCAAAAAATTAAAACGTCCTCATTTTTTACACAACAATTTATAATCTGATTTACACCAAGAAATTCTAAAAATTTTTAACGCAGAATCCGTGCATTATAGGAAGGAAATTACATTTATTTATTTTTTAATGTCATATCATTTAAATGTTTTTAAAACCAATGGTTGAAATGATTTCTTAAAAACATTAACACCATTTTAAAATATTTGATAAAATTTGTCACCGAAGTTTTCTGATTTAAAACCACCAAGTTTTTGGCTACCATAAACTTGCATAGTCCGATAAAAGTATCAAGCAATCTGTATTTGTTCTGAAAAAATGATGAGGTAGTCGTTGTATGCATTCGAAGCGCAGGAATACTTAAGTACTCTTTTGTACAAGATGTGTTCTTTTGCTACGAGGCTCTGCACCCACAGTCTACTGGCACGAAATCCTCCAGAACTGTCTCCAACAGTTGAGTGTCTCCATCATACAGTATAACAGGTAAAGATTCCCGTCTAGTAACCGTACAGTCAGAACCCTAAAAAAATTAATAATCAGACGTTATGATAATTAATTGCAATACATATTTTTTTTTTAAAAGATATACATAATAAAAGTAAAAGAAACCGTAAATATATTAAAACACAATACTAAATACTCTCTTTCTCCCCAATGTATATCTCTCTGCCTTAAATGGCTATAAAATTCAAAGCCTAAGACTACTTAATGGCACGGAGGAAAGAGAAAAACCCTGACTGTGTATTTCTTTATTTATCCTCACTGTTAACCAAAAACACCTTATCTACGATTTAACGACAACAAAAAGTCGCAAAGTTTTTTTTCACAGAAACTACGAATTTTGCAGGACATTTTTATTGGTAAAATCTCAAAAAAATTATTGTTATTATTATTTTCAGCAAATTTTTAGGCCCATTGCAGTTCATCAGATAATATATGTATTTATTTATCTTACATCGGCCTGTCTAGAAAAATATAACAGCATGACAACAGACGCCAACCAAAAAAAAAAAAAAATTTTTTTTTTTTTTTTTGAAGTAATAAGTCCAAATTTGAATAAGACATTTAGGTAATTAAATTTGGGTAATTTTTTTTAACAAATATTGATCCAATTTCGAAATTTTTTTCAGTTCATCTAGACTATGACTTTAAAAAAAATTGGATATAAATTTAGGCCATGTATGGAGGAACAACACATGCGCAAACTTTGAAAAATATATGTATAGATAACTTACCGATGTTTTTCTTTTGAGTTTGAAGAGGCGCGTAAACCACGTCGAAAAAAAGTACTCTCGGTTCTGGGGTGTGTTCACTTTCGGACCGCAGCCACCGTCACAGAACGTCCACAGCACTCCCTGAGGCCACAAAATGTACTCGTCCAGGCCAACATCTGAAACAATAGAAGAACCGTGAAATACCAAATTATATATTTGATAAAAAAAAAAACAATATAGTTTTTAATATAATTCAAAAGCTTCTAATGGTATTTTTTTTTAATCTGAAGACACTAAAATTATAATTTTTTATGCATTTCAGATCATGAGTTTTCCTCATATATGGCGGGAACAGTCTACCAACGACTGGGAAAGGGGGAGGGGTACCAAATATATTCGGTACCCCTTCTAGTGGTCTCAGAGTGTACCCAATTCCATGCATTTTAAGGAATGAATGCATCATTGTAGGTCACCTACTCACTGAACTTTATTTTAAAATACTATACGTTCTTCCGATAATGCTACCATTCAGTGGCACCAATCGTTATTTCCGTGTTATCCACACTAGCGCCCTAAATGTTTGAGGACTGCATACCAAAGAAGGTTTACTATTGTTTAAGTGACAGTCGAAATGCATGCAATTTTTTTTTTTTTGTAAGCTTTAAGGGTATAATTATTATTTAGGCTGGTGTCCTTTTTTTTGGTCACAAATAGCAGAATTTAAGACCTTCCATAAGACGTCTGGATGATTTGCCGTAAGAGAAGATAATGAGACTTGATTTTCGAGTTTAAAGTTTCGAGTCAAGGCTCGCAGGACAGAAATACTTCTTTTTCAATATTGATACACTTTCTAATCCTACCCAATCCACATATTTTTCTGGTGATTTCTGATGACCTTAGTTGGCATGTTTGGCAGCTTCAAAAGTATGTTTAGACTAGAGACTCGCATACAGCAATTGTGGAGTGAGATGCAGAAGGATGCCACAATAAACATGTACGCCTCAATATCCATATCATATAGCATATATAAGATGCATAAACACGTATGAACGGGTGTGCAAAAGGCATAAACGTGTATGATTCAATATCCTCATCATATTGCATCGTGTCATCTCAATATAACGAAAGTATTTCTCGAATGACAAAAGGGGTTGTACCCACCCCATAGATCGGGCTACTTTCGGTTCTGCATAATTTGTCAGGTTTTGAACCGAATTTTCTCACTCCGGTAATTCAATGTGATATTAAACGCCATGCCGTGTAAAAAAACACAAAAGTGAAGGTTTTTATTCTGAAGTATTTCTGTTTTAGAAAAGTACAAAAAAAAAAAAAAAAAAATACAAAGGTACTTAAGGCAAAATACCTATATGTACGCCTTAATACCCCCCTCCTCATATTGCATCGTGTCGTCTCAATACAACGAAAGGATATCTCGAATGACGAAAGTGGTTGTATCAGTCATAGAACGGGCTACTTTAAGTTCTGCATAATTTGTCAGGTTTTCAACCAAACTTCGGAAATCCAGTATGCTATTATACACCAAGCAACGTAAAGCTCATAAAAGATACTTTTTTAAACTGAACCATTTCTGTTCTGGAAAGGGTTTGTACAACAGTCGGTTCTCTTACCAGCAAACGAGACGTACTCCAGCTCCTTTCTGCACGTGTTTTCCGTGGATCTCTTCTTGACCACCCTCTCCTTGAGCCCTTCGAACTCGGCCAGCTCCGTGGACAGTTCGGCGGTCCTCAGGTCAAGGGTTGGGTAGGTCTCGTTGTCGAAGAAGGAGGACTCGTTCTTGCTGATCTCTTGGTGCATCTCCATGATGTTGGGAAACGGGGGATCTCGGGCTGCTGAAACAAATTAGCCGTTAGAACATCATCGCCACTTTGTCTAATTTTTGTTCAACATAGATGTATTGAATTTTAGCTCTGTTTAGTACGCTATTTTATCCTTAAGGAAGTTATTTTTAATATTACATCCTACAAAATTGTTGAATTTTATCCTAAATGCTTTATTTGACGAAGCCAATTTAAACTGTTTTACATTAAAGAAATATGAAATGCATATAGAAATAAATCGATTAAAAATAATAAAATTGATGAAAGTGAATTTACATTGAAATAATTGTTAGCGAACGGGCTTTTCAATGCGTTTATAATTTTTGTATAAAGTTATGTAACCATTTTCGTTGGAAAGTACATAATATTGCAAATTAAACATCCTGTAAAAAGTGTACTATTTATAATTTGATATTACCATGAATTATTTTCTTTAATAAATATTAAACAGGCTTATATTAGCTTCATTTTACGTATCAGAAAAGTAGGTATTATTCTTGAACTCCGCTGCCTGCTCTTTTTGCACTCCAATACCAATGATTTTAATTTAATCAAATTTTCAATTTATGACGGTAATATTGATATAGTAATACTGGTGAATATTGATGAGTATTAACTATAGTATAATACTGATGAGTACTGATGATGGTAATACTGATGAACCGTGATGAGTTATTAACTGTTTCAGTTTACACGGAATTTTAGAGCCTTTTTAGAATTAAATATTTAAAAATTTTATTATGTAAATATTTTTACTACGTATTATCATTAAAACTTTTTCAAATAAGGAAGATGAAAAACTCGTAATTCAAATATTAATTTTTTTAAATAGGGAGAAGCCACTATGTTTTAGATAGGAACAACGATGGGAATACTCACGGACTTCAGAAGAGCAGTTCATGTTCTGGAAGTACAGGTTAGGGTTGAGTTTGTTGCCATAAGCATCCTCCACTTCGATGCCGAATCCAAAGTTTTTGTTGTTATGGCGGTACCAGAAGTTGAGGGACGTCACCACATTAAATCCGATCCATCCCTTGAATTCGACGTCGATTGTCCTTGAATCCACCAAGCGTTTCTTTTCTGGAAAGAAAAACAATGATTTTATAAATATGGTTTTAGTTATCAAGAATAATACAACTTATAAGATTGCATTATTCTTGATGAAAATACATATCAGAGCTCCTTAAATTGTATGGTTCAACGTATTCCTACAGATAAAAGCTAACAAATTAGAAAATTAACATGGAAGTACTTCTAGAAGAACGAACAAAGTTTAAGCACCAGAAATTTCAAAATATTAAAAAGAAGATTTCTTCCAAAAAAGAAAATGGTCTTTTTATTAATTATTAATATCCAATTAATCTTCGAATTTTCCTAAATTGTCCACATTTTAAACTGGATTAAGTTTATGAAAAGCAATAATTCTTTAAGACTGGCGCCATTTCATGCCAGTTTGATTACCAATATTGATTTAATTGACTTATTACCAATTTGACGGCAATAAGAAAATAAGAATAATAGGCAATAAGAATTCAATTAATCGAAAATTAATTAATAAGAAATTTTCATATCTTTGTACTGCAAACCAAATAAAAAAAAAAATAAATTCGAAAAAAAAAATTGGACTTCAAAGAGTTATAGTCTTTAAGTTTAAAGAAATAAACAGACATATTTCAAATTTCTTGCTTTTTATAAAGAAAGATAATAATTTTTAAAATCATGTATAATGTTAGTTGTGAAACAGATTAGAACTTCTCACCTCTTTTGTTTGCCCTCAAAGGTTTAGTGAACTGATAAATGTTCACATTTATTGAATTGGCAGCTCTAGTGTTCATCAATGTCTCCAGCATGTTGTACCGCGGTCTGTTCGAGTCCCATCCAACATAATTGGGATCAACATTTCCTGTGATTTTGTACAGTCTGAGTTTCGCCATCATGATGGTGATGTTTGTGTTGTATTTACTGAAAGGCACATCGTACAAAATCCTGAAAGTTCCTGGTTGCTCCCAAGGTTCTTTATCTGTGTTATTGGGTACGGAACCTAGAAATAAAATTACCCTTATGAAACTGAGTAATTAAACGTCATGAAATGTATAATTAACACATAAGCAAAATAATAATAATAATAAATTAGTAACAAAATTTTTCAACATTTTTAAGGGGGAAATAAAGACTGAATCCGCCTGGTTGACAGTGTGCTGGATTTCCGAGAGTTGAATCCAAAACCCAACAAGAAATGTCGAACTTTTCTCTTATCCCTACTTCACCTCCGTGCCTAGGGTTACCCTATCAGTTACAAAGATGCTGACGGAGTATCGATGACCCCCATGTATGAAAACGAGCAACCCATCCACTGATGGGTGTTGAGCGGAATACAGTGCCTTCTGAAAGGAATTTTAGGGGTAGCCCCGCATTTGAGCATCGTATGGGATAAAACCTGCAAAACTCCCACCAGACAAGATGAATGCAAGATGGCTTACATATATTTTCACTATCACTCTTGTGTCTTCTCGTGTCTGAAAGCTACTACAACATTGCCTTCAGCGGATTTGGATCTGAGACCTCCCACACACTAGCTGCACACATTGTCACTGGGCCACAAGTGGGACGAAATGTCGAACTGCAAATTGTATGTCAAGGAGGTGTATATGCATAAGATGGAAAGATATAGAGTGGGGCAACTGCAGGTATCATCTCTGTCATATTTGTTCCAAAATAATTTTCAAAATATAGGTAACAGGTAAACAAACAATACTACTAGTACCAATGGTGTTCTGATACTAATATTTATACATATATTACTATTCTGATGCTAGTGCCAATGGAGTTCTGATACTAATGTCTATAGAGGTCCTGTTGCTAATGCCTATGGAAGTATTAGAACTAGTACAAATGGAATTGATGATACTAGTACCAATGTAATTCTGATACCAGTGCCAATAAAGCTGACGATACTATTGCTAATGGAGGCGTTGATAATAGTATCAATGATGACACAGGTTTAAATGCTAATAATGTTGCCACTACTAATACTAATGGAGATGCAATCAATAATGTGATATTTCATGGGTATGATTTATTCCACGTTTTAACTCTTACGAAAAATACAATAACCATGCCTTCATATTATTTGAAAGAAAAATATTCAAAATGAAAAAAAAAAAAAAAAAAAAAAAACTATAAATTTTTTAATGATCAGCTAAAACAAAAATTAACACACAAATCAGTATACAAAAACAAACACTTACAAGATGGGTAGAAACTCTGCATCCATTGAAACGTGTCGAAGGGGTTGTTGCCCGGTGGTGTGCCGTCCATCTGCGAATTGTGGTTCTGCAGCCTCTCCATGAACATCGCGATCTTCATCTGTTCGTCCTCGGAGAATATCGGGGTTGAGATGTTCGGCTGCTCATTCATGTGAAGGCGAGTCAGGATCTGGTTTCGGATGGTGGAGATTCGCTCCATCTTCTTTCTAAAAAAAAAAATTAGCGTCTAATCAATTACAAAAGTAAATTGAAATCATATGAAATAGATTAATTACAGTTGAAAAGGCACGAGTTGTAGTATATTGCGCTTACGAATCTGTTAACGTGCAAGTAAAGTAAATGATTTCCAGAAAATGTTCTTATTCTTGTTATTTAATTTATTATAATGCGTTTGTTACATTGAATGTACGCTAATTAAAGTTGTACTATAGAAAGTATAAACTACAGAACGTATAATTGAACTAACTACACAAAGTATGTCATTATTATTTATATCCTATATAAAAATAGATACATAAATACTGGCACATCATCATCTATGCTTTTATTTAATATAAAATACAGCAAGATTTTTATCTAATACGGAATTGATACATCATATATGGGAATGAATACATGGGGATCATATACGGGAATCATCCTATATAGGAATATTTCTTCAGATAAGTTCACTTACATTGAATTCCATCTACTATATATTATCATCAGATTTGTTGATTAAATTTTTAATAGAATTTCGTTAAACATTATTTATTCTAAAGAGTTTTATATAGTATAAAACTCTTTTATATAAGGCATATATAATCTTTTATATAAGGCATATTAAGGCATTGTTATCTTAATATTTGGCATTTTATTAATAATTAATAAATAATTCGATTAAATTAATCGAATCGATCGCTAATAATTCGATTAAATTAATAATAGTATTTATGAAATGTAGTTATTCATTAAATTTTGTTTCAATTAAAATTTCAATCTCATTTCCAACATTTAAAAATTCAATTCAATTAAATGTTTCGTAAAATTATTAATTCTAAATTAATCATTAAACATTATTCAAATATTAATTCATTGAATTTATTAAAATAATTTATTTAAGCAACGGAAAAGTACCTTGTGTTTTCTTTGTATGATTTATAATAATGTAATTGTCTAAGGCATTTAGGCTGATTAAATATAAAAAAAGAATTGCCCCAAATAGTGAAGCACCACAAAGAAAAATGGATTTAATTTTTATTTCATAGTTCTTATTAATTTTCTCACCACAGTTTAATTAGTTTACGTTGCAAGGCAAAAAGAATTCACACAATATCGGCTTCGCATAATTTTAAACAAAAACATTAATAAATCTACAAAATTAAGTAATATTCATGTTTAATAAACTTTAGGAAAGTGTCCTTATCTTTTACGTTATTATATAATTAAAAGAAAAGTTTGACATAATTTTTTCTTAAAGAAGGTATGAACAAACAGCGGCTCGAGGCCATTTTCACAACGTGAATATCAAAATCAATTGATGAATAAAAATATTTTCACCCATTACTTTTGAGTTTGTAAAAAAAAAAAAAAAAAAAAAAAATTTAATATACTCATTAAATAAATATAATATCACGCATCAAATTTTATTTTTTTTACTTCATTATATATAATTTAACTATAAAGAAATGAAATATACATATTTGAATTTTTGAGGGATTTTTATGCGTATTGTCCACAACCATGTTATAGATGGGAACAAGCATCCCATAGACATCCCATAGCGCATCTCTATTTTTAAAGCATATTTATCGATGTTTATCATCTTCTTTTTCCCTATCAATGTTTACTCTTTGACGGCTAACAGACGATCCATGAGCGATGAATACCGACGAAAAAATTTGAATGAATTAGGTGCAGATGATATGCGTCAACAAGCAATTAAGTTGAGCTTTATTTATACATTTTGTAGACGCTTTGCCATTAAAAAATTCAATAAACGTAATAATTGAATAAAATATATCAACACATTAAATTATTTAACGGACATTAAAAAATGTAACTAGTATAACAAATCAAACTAATAGATTTGATTGATGGCTGGCTGCTCTGTTATATTTTATAGCATGATTTTTTATCAACAGAAATTCCTTCGCAACAATGTCACAAGTCCATATCCTGTTCAAGTGCATGCACAGATAGCATGCAGGACTTATGTTCGATTCTGTAGGTAGCATTCATTACAGCGACAACTTACAGAGACTAGACGGCGATTGCGACATATTTAAAGCTTCTCGATTCGATAATCAAGATGTTTACTAAGATTTTCAGAAATATGTCAATCAAATGCCCGGTATTCACCCCTAAAAGTCTTCCTGGAAGACAATACCTTGCTTTCTTCATCAGTCGGTGGGTTGTCATGGTTATGCATGCATAGAAAATACGGTTTACCCATTTAACATAACCATAAGAACAGTATACAGTAAGTATTTTAAAAATCAATAAACTATGATGAAATATTATTTTCGATAAATAATTGTGTAATGAATTTTTAAAAAAAAATTGTAAATTTAAATAGAAGTGCAAAAAGTTTTAAATAAAACATAATTTCCTTCATAATAAATAATGTAAAAAAAAATCTGTTTAACAAAGCATTGTTTGAATTGCGTGTAGAGTTTGACACTTTCTTTCGCGATATTATCGCATATCATCTTTGCGGTCACAAGTATTATTAAAAAGAAGGACACAACGATGTTTAGTTTACCTAACAATTAAATTAAAGTTCTTGGACTGAATCAAAACAGCTCAAGTCAAATACTGAACAGAAATTTCTGATTTTGTCTAAAGATTCTTGGCAAATATATTTCAACGGATGTGGAAGTACTATATGTTTTGAAAATATTATCAATAATCATTAAAAATAATTAATAATAGATGTTAAATATAGAGAATTAATAAACATAGATGAAGTAGAAATACTTCTATTATATTTGGAATTAAGAAATCTATTTTGAACAACCTGAACAAGTTACCATTCTCATGTGAATTGCTGCAAGTTATTTTAATTCAGGAATATTTTGACCTTTTTGAAAATCAATTAACTGCAATCGAGTAAGTTTTTTTAAGCTGTTTCTTGAAAACCTAAATGCTATTTTCTCATTTAAAACTCTAATGCAATAGCTTCAGCCAATTATAAACCTTTCTGATTGCCCTCTCAATTCATAAAGATGGGTCATTTCCTCAGATGGAAATAAGTTTCATGCAATTTCTTAATGAAAGACTTTAACTTCATCCTCTTTTTCTACTCAATCAATATCAGGAGAAAAGTGAATACAAAACCATGTTTTAACACTTGGTGGTTAGTATGAACAAAACTTAATTCACAAAAAGACCTTAATTCCCTTAATTGGGAAATCCTTAATTCCCAAGTCTGCACCAAGGTAATTGTTACATTTCATAAACCCCACTTCACCTATTCAAGTAACGGTCCAGACGGATTTCCTAACTCTAAAACTTCCGAGAAGCAGACATAAATGAAGAAAACAGAATCTATCATCATCATGTGTTGGAAACACAAGTGTGACCTTCAATATAATTACAAAGTAGTAATTATAAGTAGATTAAGGTAATTTCTGCACAAGTGATGCAGTCTTCAAGCAGCGTCCCACGACGGCACTTAAATAAAAAAAACAGTAAGTACCAGATGACGGCCCGCGATAACGCCACCATGCCACGTGTTTTGCAAGAAACCTTTAGTAACAGTATATATAATTTTGTCATCCAAGACCATTCAAATGAAAAGACGGCGTACGCCTTTGATGTTTAAAAATAAGTACCCGTCTAGCCGAAGGGTTTAAAAACTTTTTGTCCGGAAACTCACGGAAATGATATTTGAACCTTTTGTTTTGCTCGTCTGTTCTTTTGGCGGTGGTACACTGTTGACAATGTTCTTCTGCGGCGTTCCATTTTAAAGAGCGATGCAATTAAAAAAAAAAATAGATTGAGTGAGATTTTTTTATTCCCATCGACTGTGTCTGATGCAACAGTTCATCAGAAAAGGGGTTTATCCTTGCCATCGACGAAAACACGCAAAAAACAGTCTAAGATTCGTGCCAAATGGCCATGGTTTTCTTTTCTGTTCTACCGATGCTCGCGTTTCTCATCAAGTCACCGGAAAGGGGTAGAAAAAAAAAAATTCGTTTTGGGAGTTAAAAAAAAAGAAGAAAGAAAAAGGTTCTTGGTTGTTGTTTTTCTGAATGTCTTCAGCTTCTAGACTTGTCTTTATATCCAGATTTGTTCTGCGAAATCTGTTTTGATTCCGGAGACATCAACTACGTAAGAGACGATTTTCGTAGAAGTAACAAGAGGTATTCCGTTGCAGCTGCCTGAGTTTCTTGAAATAATTTTAGGGGGTAAAATAGCATCACGATGTTTAGACATTTTACCATAAGTAGTTAATTTCTCAGACAGACAAATTCCAAAAAATATTTTTTTTTTCGTACATTTATCTGATAATTGCAAGAAAAAAATTAATGAACAATAAGTTAACTGCCCACAATAATTTTTTTTTTTTTTTTTCTTATTCTCTTCAAACATTCTATATGACATAGACATTCTATATGAACATATAGTTTATTTTCCGTTGAAAAATATATTACAAAAAAAATATAAAAAATATATTAACCAAAATAATTAAATGTATTGGAAAGCTCTATATTACAAAGCACCTCAACAAATACATAAAATTTTAAAATATCGAAAATTGCTAGAATGCAAAGTTTATAAACATGCATTTTAAAAAAAATGCAATCAAAATTGCAATCTGAATTTTCAAAAAAATTTATTATATTAAAATATTTTAATATTTTCTTTATTAGTTCAGTGCATTAAACATCCATGGTTTTCGTTACTTTTTTTTCACTTTATTGAGAATTTTGCAATAATAAAGCTTTATTATGAACTTTTTATGGTGATCTATTTTATTGTATATTTCCGAAAATTAATTGATTTTATTAATGAACACTCTTTCGTTACAGTGAACAGTAAAATATCTGATATTTAAATATATGTGTATCGTAAAAAATCGAAACTGAAATATTTTTCTTATGTATGAAAATTCAAAAATTTATAATATAAATCAAATATTTTATTATACAGTTGTTAATTACTAAATTTTAAAACAAAAAACCTATGTAACTGAATTTGTAATAATTATTTATATAAAATATTGTAAGCCTTCTGGTTATGTATTTATCCGTCTGGTTATGCATGAATATGTGAGGAATAAATTCATAGAATGTATATATAGTTTGGCAGCTTATCAATGTTTTCACATGAAAATATTGTGTTAAATTCAAAGTATCCCAAATATTTTTTTATGTTAAATGATATCATATATTATCAAGATTAAAGAAATTTTTTAAAATGAAGTGATAAGTAAATATAAAATTGAACAACATTTTATTATAAAGCACGCATATAGATATCTGAAATAAACTAAATATGTTGGCACTTTTTTTAAAAGTTGAAATTAAAGAAGAAGTTTAGAAATTTTTGTTAAAAATATAATTAGCTTTAGTTTCAAAGAACTCTATGTACCGTAGAAATTTATATAATATCTAGGAATCTCTAGATACGCTATAATTTTGAATTAAGAATCTCTGAACGTACTTGGATTTTTGCATGATTTCTAGGAATCCCAGAAGTTATGCAAAAAGTTTAAAGTATGTATCATCTAAAAATATTCGTAATAATTTATCTTAAATTGTTTTCCTTATCAGTAAATTACATGATATCTTCCTATCACTGATGTGAGAAATTGCATAAATCAAACATTCAGTTATATGTTTTGCAATAATTTTGTCACTCTATTTCAGGTTAAATAAAATTAAAAAGATCAATAAATAAAATTTAAAATTTAAAAACTACAATAAAATTATATAAACTACAATAATAAATAAACAAGTAATAAGATACTGAACAACTAAAATTTGCATAAGTGTAACAACAGTTGGGAAAAAAAAAATAGCTTAAAAAAAATCGGTGAATATCGTCGACAAACATATCAGTGGATTTTATAAAAAAAAAGATAATCTACAGTAAACAAAAAAAAATTTGTTTATTAAGATACAAAGAAAAACCAGAAAACAAATGCTTGTTTTAAATAATAGAATGATCTGATTCAATATAACCTCCATGATTCAATTTATATTCATTAACCTGATTCAATAGAACCTTCATGATTCAAATAATAGAATCAACATGATTCAATTCATATTCATCGACCTGATTCAATAGAACCTTCATGATTCAAATTATAGAATCAACATGATTCAATAGAATCTACATGATTCAATATAATCTACATGATTCAATAGAATCTACATGATTAAAATAATAGAATAAACAGGATTCATATAATAGAATCACCGTGATTCAATTCATATTCATCAACCTGATTCAATAGAACATGATTCAAATTATAGAATCAACATGATTCAATAGAATCTACATGATTAAAATAATAGAATAAACATGATTCAATAATAGAATCAAATTCAAAAATGATTAAAATTATTCAATTCTTTCGATGTTGTTAATCGATGATCACCAACTTGTCCACAGGGTTGTATATTATATTTCTGAACTATTGAGTATGGAATTGCCTTATTGCCATTTTAAAATTGACATATTTCGATTAGAGGACAAGCGATCATAGGTTCTCCAAAAAAAGTCTTAACTGGCAGAGAACCAAGTAATAATCACATGCATTGGGGTGCATTAAAGATTTACTGTGCTAAGCATGTGTCCCAAACTGAGAAAGATGTGTTTACTTAGAAGAACTGTTTATCGTTCACAGCCTTCTTCAGGTGGCGGGATAAGTATCTCCTCGAAAAACACATGTGAACGGCTTTTACTAACAAAACAAAGAAAGGGCAAAGCATCGTCTGAGCTTTTTTTTTTAGCAGACACACGAGAATAAAATAAAAAAAAGGAAGGCGAAGCTGAGGAAGAAAGAAAAAAAAAAAAAAAAAAGAAAGAAAGCTGTACCTGGAAGCGAAAGTGTATTGAGGAGCAGAGCTGAGTCAGCCAGAAAACAACGCCAGACACAACAAGTGTAAGTGGTTGTAAAAATAAAATGAAGGGAGGGGTGGAGACGTCCTCATCGCTCTCAAAATCGTCTGGCAGGCCGAAAACACGTGCTCGGAAACCAGACTGTAGTACTCAGGGTGTTGGAGGGATGCCAAGGTTAATAGTGGTGTCTTCTCACCTGATGGTATAACCGTGTGCAACCAAGTAACAGATGACTGAATGACGTTCGGTCGCCCGTTAGTCCATGACCACTTTTACAACTTACCGGAAGCTTCCTCGTGTGAATCAGGGATTCTGCTTACTTCCACTGTTTGCATTTAAAGAGTCAGGGGCTTCCCTGCATCAGTATGAGATGAATTAGAGATTTACTTATTATGAAACTGGATCGTGATCCTTTTTAAACATATATATATGTACACATATAATGTCTATGTATCAATCTGTCTATCTATATACATATATAACTTTCATAAAAATTTGATGGATTCCTAGATCATGAGTAGTTTAAGTCACAGATCTTGCAATATGGTGCCATTTAGTTTAATTGGCTAGATTTGTAGGAAGCGAAATTTAAAATGAAAAAAATAAAGCCAACGTTATCGAAGCATTTACTAAGAAAAATATGTCTTTTTTTTTTTATCATTTGTGGCATTAAATTTATTTATGCGTTTTAATACATTAATAAAATGATTTGATTTTAAATGATTTTTAATTTTTTTCAATCTTAAAAAAAAGGTAGGTTATATCTTGTGCTCGTGTATCGTGAAATCATAATTTTAACTAGTTGAAAGAATTTATTTTGATTCAGCATTGGTAACCATCAAATAATCGAATGTTGTTTCATTTGGCATAAGATTCAGAATAAATTTATTATTTCCAGGATAGATGTGGTATGTCTTTTGGGGAAGCCACCATTTATTACTTTACGTAAAAATATTCGATGATTTTATTTGGCTTAAGGTTCGTAAGAAATTTTTTTTTTTTTTTTTACTTAATTATGATCTTTATAAAAATATTTTATATCCACTGTGGTCGAGTATAACGTTTGTTGTTACAATTACAATCAACAAATATTTTGTATCGCAACGTACAATTAACATTTAAAAAAATGATTACCTGTTAATGAAAAACTGAAGAGGAGATATCGACTTATCAAAATTGTTATATTTGAAAAAACACATTTGAGGTTTCTTTAGAATATATTAGAAATACTTTTCATAATATTTTACTAATACATATTACTTGGAAGGTAATAACTAGAGACAGATTATTTTTAAAAGATTGGTAGGGCACCTATTAAGGGTTAGAGGATTTCAGAAACGAAAAACACTGCTTATCAAATAGAAAATTTCAACTTTAACCAGATCGATGATGACAAAATAAATTTTGAAGCATATTGAATCAAACTAAACAAAAAATATTGAACCACGTTTTTAATTTACATTGTATTGTTGCACAAAAACTGATTCCTTAAGGATACAACATTTCGATGAAATAATTATTTTCGATTAAAATATCATACAAGAATGTGTTTTATTTGTTCTATCTTCAATTTAATTTATGAAATTGCTTTTGTTAAATTCAATTATTTAATCTGAAATAATTTTAAATTAGTAATTTAAAATTATAAGTCTGAATTATTAATTATTAATAAGTCTAAAGTCCTTTAATTATTAAGTCCTTTTTATACAAAAATTATTATTACAAAAATTATTTTATTCACTTTTTGGTACTTTTAAAATTATTAATGTAGCGCATGTGACACTAATTATAATTTATTTAAAAATACAAAATGCCTTACATGCATTGCATTATTATTATAATGGGCAAAAATACAGAAAAATAGCATAAAAGATCTTTGAGGAATTTTAATGGAATACATCAGGCATACAAAATCAAGCCATTTCTGAATAGGAGCATGTGGCCTCAATGAGACCAAGAACTGTTATATTGCGCTGTATGGGCACATTCATCAATTCAAAGGTTGATATTGAAAGACATAGATTATTGAGAATGCAAGAATCTTTGATCTAGGAATAGCTACATTCTAAATGTTGGTTATTGAATTCTCAAGATTAGTGACTTTTTATTATGGAAATATCACTTTGGTGTGTCGATTATAGTTATTCCAGTTTAAAAAGAACATCTTTACATTTGGAGAACTCGCAACCTCATTTATAAAAGCAATGGTGGTATTTTTAGACCTAACATATTTAATGTGTCAATACCAGACGTGAACTTGAAATATTATGTTCGGTTTGCGTGAAATTTCGAATCAAGATTTTAGTTTCATAACATGAAACATGAGGCCACTCCGATACGACAATTTTTTTACAATTTGTAATTATATATGATCTGATATTCTATATTATGATAATAAATTGCTGTATCTAATAAATTTATGTCTATATTGCAAATCTTATAAGGATTGTTTTCCCTTTTGTTTATTTCTATATATGTAAGACTCACGACGATGTTTAGTACAAAAAATTTTTAAAAAAAAAAAAAAAAAAAACTCATTTCTGTATGCATGATTACAAATAAAGTCTGTTTAAAATTTATAAAGTATTAAAATAATATTTACTATATAAATATTCAAAATTGCGCTGTATAAACCTGTTCTTGTTATGAAATTAACAAATTTGTTTTTTGCTTACCTTTTTCTTAATTGCAGCTGTAAAGCATGCGTCAGATTGTCATTCTCAATGTCTGTTAAACTGATGTTGGACAGCAATAAAGAGGCATTGGCGATGGCTTCTTCATGAAACTCAGCAGCTGAAGAAATATTCAGGATTCTCAGTATTGACGATGGAGATTGCCTGAGGGTTTCTGACAAATCATCTGACACGTCTTCTATGGGGCCGGACAAAACGGTAGCCAGCGTAATGCAAAAGATCGTTAAGTACCAATGAAACATCTTGCCAAATTATCTACGATTTCTGCTCAGCTAAACTCTATTTGCAGCTCTTGATTCACACTAATTCTTGCCTATTTGATTATTTATACAAATTATAAGCCAATTCTATGCCAAATAGGCCAATTATATGTCCAAAATTGTTCTGCACGTGAATGATTGGTAGTAAAATTACCACAGACGTCAATATGATAAAATCTAAAATAGAAACATGCAATCAATAATTGATAAATTAATAAATTTCTTATGTATTTTTAAATGTTTGTAAATTATAGTTTTCCGAAGAGTTAAAAAATGTATTTTTATATATATTTTTAAATTGATGGTGGCATTAAAATTAATCTAAATATTGCATTTGCTAATGCTTAGAAATTGAAAAAAAGTTATTCTTGAGTATTTAGTTAATTTATTAGTTAAATTCTTTGCAACTATATTAATTTTTAATTATTTAATTTATAAAAAGTAAATTTGATGTAAGAAAACAATTGTATTTATTCTTTAGAAATGTTTTCAGAAAATTTGTAATTAACTGTGTATTTAATAAGATTGATTGGTTTTAAATTACTTAATTAAGACTGACAACAACACAATATATATTTTGTAAATTTTTTTGCAATTTATCAATAAGAAAGTTTATATCGCTTTTTCATAATGTACTAATGTGAAGGTCTTTCAAGAAGAACAAGAAATTATTTTATAAATTTTCGTTTAAAATGCACATCAAAATTGTGAATATTATATTTGCTCAATCGAATAAGAAAAAAATTCCATATTTTTCATGGAATCAAATATCAAAAGCTCCTAAAGCAATGAATGTTAAATATTGATAACTTAATTTAAACTCAATATTAATATCGATACTATTAACTGCTGAAAATTTATAATTGATTGGTATTGATAAAACTGATGCCACCCAAATAATAAAAGCTTCATTTTTCAAAAGTAAAATCTGTACATCCGGTAAAACTTGAAATGCTACTCTTTGTGTCGTTCATAATTTTTATGTTTCCATCATTCCTTTAATTGGTTTATAAAAACCCAGTAATTATGCAAACTTAAAAGATTTCTTAAAATTCTTTTCGTCCAAAAATAAGGTCTTTGACCGTAAAAACGAAGCAGACTTTTTTGCTTTCAGACACGAGAAGTGCGAAAACAGGAAACAATGCTCGAGCTCAGATTCACGGGAAGAGCACTTATGCTTCTAATAAAACGATTAAGGTTTCTAAGTACTATTAACTAAAACCCTTGTAAATCATTATCTTCAGACAAAATCCGTGAATGGACGGTTAGGTTTTACATATTTTGCTGATTTTATGAATATGTAATGAATGAGACATACTTGTACTAGTATGAATGAAAGCATAACATTTTATTCATGGGAGAAAAAAAAAACCCTAGTCTTAGAAAATTTGATACTTGCGTTGGTAAAGAAAACAAAATCTCTTGAAGTAAAATGTAAAAATGTACCTTAAAACTAAATCTTTGCTCTTGAGTGGAAAATTAATTTTTAATTATTCATAAAAGTTTATCTGTTTTTTTATAGTTAGTTTACTTTTAAAAAGTTTACTTTTTTTATATTTTGTTTGGTTTGAAATCACTTTTCAATAATTCATAGAATTGTTTATTTGTATTTGTTTTTAATTGTTCCATTGTTAGAAATAAAAGGAAATTTTATATATAATTCGTAGAATCGTTTATTTGTTTTGTTTTTAATTGTTCCATAAATAAAAGGAAATTTTTATATAACTACTTTCGTTTGTTTTTCGATTTTTATAATTTTAATCTATCTTAGTCCTGTTTTCTCAATTATAACTTTTCTTTAAATTTAACTGCATTATTTTTAATGATAACCACTTTTACTTTACTTAACTACATAGAACTTTTGGTACTTACGTATTAACGATACCTTGGCGACAGTTGCGGCAATAAAGAACACACGCGCCAACCGCAGCTACAGATTTGGCGGTTTTTATTATTCAGTTTTATATTAGGCTTTTAGATTTGCGACACTTAAAAACCGCCAAGTCTGTCGCCAAGGTATCGTTAATACGTAAGTACCGAACTTTTTACTACTGAAAAACTGAAAGTTGCATTATTTTTATTCTACTACCTCACAGAATTTATTTATTTCATAAAACTAAAAATTATTTTTATTATTTTGCTGATATATTGAGTTTAAATCATTGCTTGTTATTAGAACATGTAATTAATGCATTGAATTAGCATTATGATAAACAACATCGGACAGAGATCAAATGCAGTTTCAAATTAAATCGTTGAATTCAAAATATTTGCCTAGGCATAAATTACTTACGTTTATCAAAATTAATCATTTATCATAGTATACGAAATCTCATTAAAATCACTCAAAACTACCTTGTCAATATGATTAGATGACACCAGAGTAATTTTTCAGACTTTTATATTTACATTATTTGCATATTAAATTAGAATAATACCAATATATTTTAAATTGAATATGATTGTATGAAAATGTTTCATATTAAAACTTTTAGTAAAATTTGTTTTCACATTATTTTTGCTAAGGTTTTAATATTTTATTAAAATCTTAACAATATTTTTATTTTATACATATATATTTTTATATATATGCATTTTTATGCATTTATTCCATAAAAATTTAATATTAAATTTTTATTTAATTTTATTAATAATTTTTTTTTTAATTTCTTTACAATCACATTCAATTTAAAATACTGTGGTAGTATTTTCCTTGTTTTTTTCATTAGAAATTCTTTTAATTTATACTATACATTGTAATAGGTTAATTAGTATGATAATCTACAATATAATTATACTATAAAAATATATGTAACAATGTAGCATTGTTTTATTTAAATATAGTTTTAATTTAGAACTTTTTATCTTTTTTTTGGTTAAAAATCATTGCACTTTTTAATTTAAAGCAATTTACTTTTCTATTCACATATTATCAATATTTTATAATTATGCCATTATAATTTTACATAAAAAACTGTACTTTTATATTATTATGGCCTTAAAATATATCATAAAAATTTAAAAAAAAAACTTTGAATATATACAGATATAACATAATTATTGATTTTTATAAATATAACACATCATTTAAAAAAAAAATACATTTTTAAAAATATATAGGAAAATGCATTTACAAAAGCATAATCATAAATAACATGCTATTATTAAATAATTGATATTTATTAGTAATTATATATTTATATTTTTATTTTATTCAAAAATTCAAGAAATAATGAAATTAGGAGAAATTTAGGTGTTTTTACAAGATAGAAATAATTTAAAACTAATCTCTAATTATTACATATTTTCCTTATTAATATTCAGAAATTTGAAAAAAAAGAAAAAAAATGAATTTATAAAAAAAAAAAAAAAATATGTTTTTAAATGTAAGTAAAAGATAAAATTATTTCATTACAAATTTTAAAAATACGTATTTCAATTTACATCACTAATCAATTTGCAAAAATAAAATTATAAATTTAACAATAATTTTCTAAGAAATACTTTTAGTTTTGACACAGAAAGATGCATTGCAACGTATAAGAATTTTTTTCTAAAAATTTCTTATTCTATTAAATCAAATTAATACAAGAGTAAAATTTTCTTAATATTTAAGATAAAAAAATGTGTAATGTACATTAAAATCATTCTAAAATAAAACCATAATTTGTACTCACTCGCACTGAATGGGGAAAAAGAAGCGAAAACTACCGCTCAGCTAAACAGAGAACATTTGACTTCGGCGCTTTGTGAAGGTATGATGCCGTGTTTACAATCGCCATATCTCATATACTATGATCTCGCGGGTGGGAGGAGCCTAAGTTTGTATTGCCCGCCTTCTCATGCGCCGGACAGAAGCGCACGAGTCTTGAAAAAAAAAAAAAAAAAAAAAAAAAAGTAGAAAAGAAAGGTGATAAAAGAGAATATTAGTATTCTGTTTTTGTTTTTTTCTATGTTGAAGCGTAATGGAGAAGAAAATAAAAAAATATGAAATTCTCCGACGCATTTACACAAATATTGATCTAAGTTTTTGTAGAGATCAAAAATGAGATCCTTGAAAGAGTATGTCATAACGTGTTGGCAGACTAAACATCGTTTATCATGTGCGAAAAAAAAAAAAAAAAAAAATTATAAAAATTACATCATTTATAAAATTGATATTACGTGCTTCTTCCTGCACGTGTAAAAAATTGTTACTGAAGTTATAAAGCAGTAATTTTATTTAATCTGTTATATTTATTTGAAATATGCACAAGCCATAGACGTTTTACCACATGTTTGTTTTACTTAAAAATTATAATTGGTAACATCGTCTTTTTTTTTAAAGTTTTCAATATTTCAATTTAAGATTAAATGTTATTTTAATTTAGTAAACAAGATTATTAGAATGTTAAAATTCAAAAATTATTTATTTATTTTTATTATATAGAAATAATTTTTAAAAAGTTACATAATTTTGAACAACTGCTGTTATTTTCCAATAATGTAAGTGTAAACGATTTAGAAAAACGATTTTGTCGATATTTTTAATTTAAAAAATTAGTTAAATTTTTTTTAAATTTATAACTTATATCGATTATTGCATTCTGATACGACCTGTTGTAAACACTAATTAACAATCATTATTCTGCACTAATTAACAATCATTATTCTGCACTAACTAACAATCATTACACTAATAAACAATTCAGCATTACTTAACAATCATTATTCTACACTAATTAACAATCATTATTCTGCACTAACTAACGATCATTATTCTACACTAATAAACAATCATTCTGCACTAATTAAGAATCATTATTCTGTACAAATTAACAGTAATTATTCTGCACTAAATAACGATCATTATTCTACACTAATAAACAATCATTCTGCACTAATTAAGAATCATTATTCTGTACAAATTAACAGTCATTATTCTGCACTAAATAACGATCATTATTCTACACTAATAAACAATTCTGCACTACTTAACAATCATTATTCTGCACTAATTAACAATCATTATTCTGCACTAACTAACGATTATTATTCTACACTAATAAACAATCATTCTGCACTAATTGATAATCGTTATTCTGTACCAATTAACAATCATTATTCTGCACTAAATAACGATAGTTATTCTACACTAATAAACAATCATTCTGCACTAATTAACAATTATTCTGTACTAATTAACAATCATTATTCTGCACTAACTAACGATCATTATTCTACATTAATGAACAATCATTATTTTGTTCCAATTAACAATCATTCTGCACTAATTAAAAATCATTATTTTGCACTAATTAACAATCATTATTCTGCATAAAATCTGGACATTTCGAATTGAATCAATCTAGGGCAAAACATCACATTTTAATAATTGAATTTTATGTTGTAATGAAATATAAAAAAATATAAACAAAATTTTTATTGATTTATTTTTTTTGGTCTATTTTATTTCATACTAAAAAACAAATATTTAAAATAAAAAAAAATTGGCTATGCCGATGTAAAGATTATCCATAAAAATATTTAATAATTACAAAAAGAAAAGAAAACAAAATTAAATTTAAAAAATTATTTAATTTTATAAATATTGGCTCGTCAAAAAATTTAAAAAAAAGGCTAAATAAATAAAAAATTATTTAATTATATAATTATTAGGTGAACCAGGTTCAAAACACGGCAATCGAAACCGAACCGAAAGCTTCCGTGTCTATACCTATAAAATTATTTAATAATCACAAAAAAATACAAAAAATAAATAAATAAATAATTAAATAAATAAATAATTAAATAAATACAATTTAGAAACTATTTCATTATACAATTAACAGCTCATAAAAGAAATTTAAAAATAAATAAATAAAAAATACTTATATAATTATTAGGCAAACTAAGTTTCAAACCCGTCAAGCGAAGCCGAACCGAAAGCTTTCGTGTCTAAACCAGGGAGGTTTACGTTAAATCTTTAGGCAGGAATGCCCTCCCATTGGGCTCAAAGAGAAGGAGATGAATCCTCAGAATGCCACTCTTGAGGGAGTTATTCAAAATTGTTACTGCAAAATGTGAGTGAGGAGTAGCATGCTCCTAATGGGGCACCTAGCTAACGCTGATTCTGCTATTCTAGTGGTGAATAACCCCATAATGAAAAACCACCAACATTTAAAATTCAACAATTCCATTTATAACAATGAGGAAATTAGTTGGACCTGTTTCAATTTGGGTATAAAGCCATTTATTGGGTTTGGGAATACATTAATTTTATATAAATATATTATCACAAAAATATATACACATTTCTCCGGAATACAAACTGCGCTGGCAATATATGTAATAGTAGTATAAATACACTCATGTCCATAAATTAAGGATAATGAAGTTCAGGCAAAGAAAGAGACAGAAGCAAAACAAATTTGACTTATTTGTAAAGTCTATTTATTAAACGAAAGGTAAAGTGCAAAAAAGAGGCTATATGTTTGACATAATTAATAAAAATTGCGATTTTTACTCCCTGGAGCAAATTTCAAAAAAAAGAACCTATTTACAAAAACAGTATAACATGGTTAGTATGATGGTTAATATGGAGTATGTCTCCCGGACGGTGCAATACAGGCCTTACAACGCTTAGGCATGCTGAGTATCAAATTATCAATCTGATCTTGGGGAATATTACACCACTCATCAAGCAATGCCCTCCGAAGTTCCGGTTGACAGGTGGGAGGGGGTTGACGGGCTGCAATCCGTCGGCCAAGCATATCCCACACATGCTCTATTGGATTCAAGTCCGGTGAGTATGCTGGCCAATCCATACGGGTGATATCCTCAATTGGAGGCATTCGTCTACAATGTTTGCACGGTGAGGATGGGCTTTGTCATCCATAAACAGAAATTCACCCATGGCGCCCCGAAACAAACGTACATGTTGTTCCAGAATGACATCCCGATAGATGTGGCTTGTCATCGTTACACTCTGAACATGCAGGTCAGTTTTGGAACCAAGAATAATTCCTCCCCAAACGAGCCATCCTGCACCACCGTAACGGTGTCGTTCAATGGTGTTCTCTTGGTGGTAACGGGTACCTGGCGCTCTCCATATGAAAGTCCGGCGAGAATCAGACTGCAAACTATACCTGGACTCGTCGGAAAAACATTACACCAGACCACTGTTGCGGTGTCCGCAATGCATGCTCTCTACTCCAGGTTAATCGCAGGCGACAGTGAGTTGCGGTAAGTGGAACACATCTGACAGGCCTACGAGCATATAGACCATTGTGCCCTAAGCGTCTGTACACGGTCTGCCTTGAAACTGTCGTACCGGTAGCTGACGAGACAGGTCTGATGCTGTGCTCCGTCTGTTTCTTTTGGCAGTAACTGCTAAATACCGGTCCTCATTCGGTGTTGTAACTCGGGGGAGACCTGTGCTGTAACATCTACTCACATTACCATCATCTTGGAATCGTTGCCAAAGCCTGGAGATGACACTCTGGGCGATTCAAGTTCCTCGGATACTTCCAGCTGGGTACGTCCACATTCCAGTCGTCCGATAATTCTACCACGTAAAAAATCATCCAAATGCTTCCTTTGTGCCATAACTATGCGGTTATTGCACTGAAAGGCTTTTAAAGCGCTTGTGAACAATTTTACTTCTTTGCCACCATTCCTTATATACCCCTCTCTTACACTCTCGTCATTGTGACGTACTATCCGCGCCCTCTGGTGGTTTCCTGTAATTTGCATATTCTTCTTCAAGATGTGTGTGATAATTCTACAGGTGAAATTTTTATTTTTTAGAGTTCAATTTCTGTGTGATTCTGAATTATCCTTAATTTATGGACATGAGTGTAGCTGAAATGGAACCTCATCCATTGCTATCAGTATCGAGATACGTGGCAGGCTTCTGTCATGTTAATAACACTCCAATGGCAGGAAAGGGAATCAATTTGAAGCAAGACATCGAAACTCAGTTCGAAGCTTGCCTCAATGCGGACAACACTTCGAGTGACAAATCAAATGCTTTGAAAGTAAATCTGACGACTTCTTTGTTATTTCTGTCTTCTGGGCGCTGCGCCGTAATATTGTTAGACAAATACTGTCAACCGTGTCAAATAGCGATATCATTACAACACTCTTACTTTGAAAGGCGGCTAGATTGCCCTGAGGAGAGATTTCGCAGGAAAGAGAAATAGCTCACAAGCCACAGAAATGGCAACACTATGCAGAAAACATTAAAAAAGCATGAAAATTACACCAAGCGTATACCCAAATAGCATATGAAAATGAACAGCATTTCAGCTCTACGACAATTTAATGCACTAGACGACAATCAGCGAGAAGCATTGCGTGTGCTTTCAGACGTTGTCCTAGTGAAATGTAAATCCGTTAATATATACTCGTACTGTCAGGTTGTAAGAATATCACGATTGAAAATTAAAGGGTACAACATTTAAATAAATTGGCACTTCAGATAATAGCTATCTTGGGTTGTTTGGCATGTTGTATTCATGTAACATTGCTGTTTTGGAAGTCTCAAAAATATCTCACTGCTATATAAGTTGGAATGAAAACTGTTTTTATTCTGGCGAAGGAGATTAATAGTGTAAACTACTTGTGATTAGTTTTAAAAAACAACTTGTCACTGCTCTATTGATAACGTTCTAACTTAAAACCTTTACGGTTTTATACAGAAACATATGAGAATTAACGAATCACGAAGGTAAATGTCTACTTTTTTAATTAAAAATCTATCATATAGTTTAATTTTTTATTAAATGCATTTAAAATTAAATAATTATAAAATTTCAGCGATGAACTATTGAAGGTTAGAAAATTTTAGTTTGTATTTAATAATTTTTGTGTAGAAAGTTACTTTTGTATGGAACTAAATGGAGTAAGATTGAATTTGATAATGTGTATTAATTTATATACATTAAGACTTCGATTTGCTTAAAAGAATGCGCACAGTAATATTATAATGACAAATTCTAGTATAATTGAGTAATTCTATATTGATTTATCTATAATAATTTTTTAATTGCATTAAAAGAAGTTTGTACTGTCTACGTATGTGCGATTATTCTTTCATTTAATAGAGATGTCAATTTGAGAAAATAGAACCAGAACAATAAAAAAAAAAATTAAATGTATATTCCAAGGAAATAGGAAGAGGATATGTCATATTCCTTTAAAAAAGACATTTTAGGAGACAATATTTCAGAAACAGAGATGAAAATGAAAAACATATTAATAAACCTGCAGGTATTAATCAAAAGACATTCTATTTTTTCTATTCTAAAGCATTCCACCAAATAATTAAAACATTTATTAAGAGCAATTTTAATTAGAAACTAATTTTTAATTTCTTATAAAATGTAATGCAATGTAAACAAAAAGGTAATCACTAATGCAAACCCTGCAAAGCATAATCAGAAGAATAATCAGAATCATTCAACGATAAAAGTTTTAATGCAAGTAGTTCATTGTTTAACTGTAACTAGGACAATTATTGTCTCAACCTCAACATTATTGTGAAATCGGTGGATGGTTAGAAAATTTTACAGCTAACATAGACACAGACAAAGAAAACCCAGGTCAACCGAAAATGAAGGAAATCACCATGAGCTTCAGAAATCAGGTGAAACACTCAATACCATTCTCTATCGTCAACAAATAATCAATTTCAACCATGGATTGATTGAAAAGTGACCAGAATGGACTTTTTAACAAGATACGGAAAACTGATTTTGCAGGAAGATATCGTTTCATTCGCTATCTGAGACAGCATTTCTGCTTTTGGCCGCGAATTCTTGTCCCACTTGCACTAACCAGACTTGGCCCTTCAGAATATTACTTGTTTTCCTCAATGTCTCACCCGTTTTCTATGAAACACTTCAACAATTACAAAGAAGTCGAAAACATACTGAACCATCTCAAAGATGTACAGTTTCTATGGAGGGCATCCACAAATTGCCAGTGAATTGGAAAAAAATGTGTGAATTCACAAATACTTTTAATACATAATTTTGTACCTTTCTCCTAAATTAAACTTTTTTTAAAGAAATAAGAGTTATTAATTACCACACCTAGTACATGATTTTTTTTTTTTTATTCTTTATATTTTTAACATTCGTTTTAAAATTACAATTGTTCTTATAAGATTGTAAATTATAAGAATAAAAAAATTACTGTTCTTATAAGTTTAAAAATTATAATAGTTTTGAAAAATTAATTATTTTAAGTACCTTAAAAAATTAGGAACAGAATGAAACACATGCCATCCTGCACTTTGATATTGGAACTAATATTTCAGTGGCTTCCAAATGTCCAACCAATGTGACTGGGAAAATTATGCATACAATACACAATTTTGAAGAAAACAAACGCAGTATGCAGAAAATCAAAATTAAGATGAATCCATGTGCAGGTAACATCGTACAGCAAATACCAGACATAACATTACTGGGTTGATTCAGGTTTGCGAAAATTCATTTTTCTACTTCCGTATGATTTTTTATATATATAAACTTTTTCTTTTTCTCCAACTTTCTTAATAATTGGAATAGTTTGACTTTTAAAAAGTTGTTACATAAAAAATATCACGATTCTGTTTATACTGGATTTCCAACAATGGATTCTTAATAATTGGAATATCGTTTGAGACTTTCTGGGGCAAAATTTAAAAGTTAGTTTCCGACATGCCAAAAACAGTTAATTTTTAGAAAAAAATATCATCATCTGATGTGAGCAGATAAACAAACTCTGACACTTTTTAAGATGCTCTGTTGTTAACGGTTTTTCCAGGTAATTTGGAAATTATTAGATGTCTGGCCATTCAATGGATTATGAAACTACTATTACTTGGAAACACTTCACTTCTTTGCAAGTAGAAAAATCTAACTGGTACATGATGATTTAAAAAGTGCAAAAATTTTTATAATTATTTAAACCTTTTAGGTGTAAAATTTTAAGATTATTTAAAATTTTTAGGTAATTAATATCAGGACTACAAAAATACATTGTAGAGATAAAGAAATACAAAAATATTTTGTCTTACATATTTTGTCTATTTTATGGTTTGATAGATGACCTCTGATGATATCATCAGTATCTGTACAAAGAAAGTATTTGTACAAAATAAATAAATGAAATATGCAACATAAAACCCATCAGCCTTTGGAACATATTTCAATTTCAGCATAAATTAAATTTTACTTTATTGTTTTAATATTTGTGAAAGCTAAGAACTGTATAAATTATGTTAAAGTTGACAGTCCATTTAAACTCAGTCCGCACAGACCGGAAGTGCTGATTCTTTTTCAATCTATTTCATAATATGTTCATTTTATTTAAAAGTATTGCTCAGATTTTGTGTGATTTTTTAAAATTTAGGTATCTTCAATCTTTCCCACCTTTTTTTTTTTGAGAAATATTTTCATGTGTGTTTATACAAGATATAAGTAAAAAAAAAAAATGATGTCTTATTATATCCAATCGTTTATTTATTATTATTCTTCATTTAGTTATGACAATAAAACAATGTTATAATGCTTATTTGCATATAGAAATGATAAAAATTGTAACTGAATTTAACATTTGCCCTTCATAAAAAAAAACTATTCATATTTGAAAAGTTACAATCGACTTTCGGAAACGGAGTCTATTATAGCTAAGTTTTAAGAGAAATCATGTTAAACCTCTACATTTATAGCAAAGCATGAGGAGGTTTATGGAGAAGAAGAGCTGATTAACAATGTAATTTTCAGCATATTTTACGAATTAAATGAAAATTAACTGTATATGCCCCATTGAGTGTTACTCAAGGCATTTTTTTAATTTATTATGATCGCAAAATATTAAAATTCCATCCTGGGAAACGTACCAATTGTAGTTGTGTTTCAATAGAAAACAATCCTAAAAGATTTTTATTACGAAACATGAGACGTTTTATAGAAATTAGGAGCTTGTTTAACAGGTTTTGGCTGTAGTTTTTCAGTTAATTTAAGTAAAGCAAACTGCATGTGTCCCATTAAAAGTTTATTCAATACATTTTAACTTGATACCTAAATATTACAAAAAGTACCATTTACCTTCGTGCAACGGTTATTTATAAAAAATGGTTCAATAGAAACCATGTTAAAAGACTACCTTTTATTACAAAACATAAGGAGACTTTTTGGGTATAAGAGTGGTTTAACGTTAGTGGTAGTATTTTAGTTAATTAAAATAAAACTGCGTGTGCTCCATTAAAAGTTTATTCAATGAATTGATGATTTGATATCTAAGTATTAAAAAAAGTACAATTTTCATGCGTGCAACTGTTAATTAAAAAAATATACTATGTTAAAAGTTTACCTTTTATTTTTATATTTTATTTTTTATATTTTATATTTTATTACTTTTACCTTTATTACGTTCTATTTTTGTTATTTTTATTACCTTTTATTTTAGTATGCGACAATTTGTAGTAAGGAAGGACGGTTTAACAAAGGTTGGCTCAGGTTTATGAGTTTATTTAAGGAAAACAAACATGTGTCTGATTAAAAAAATTACTGTCGACTTGGTGAAACGTAATCAATTATTAAAACATTTACTGTTGTATTTGTTTCATTAATTAATAGAATGCATTTTAATTTAATATGACACCTAAATATTAAAAAGTACAAAATGACCTTGGAAAAGGTTAATTATAAGAAATTTTAGTAGAAACATTAAACAACTCTTTGTTATGACGAATTATAAGGTGCTTTATTGGATTTTTTTAAAGGAGATTTTAACTAAGTTTGACTCCAGTTTTTAATTTTGTTCTTGAATTTAAAGATCAAATGTCATTAATAAAATATTTTTGAAAACTATAGTAAGAAAAATAAAACATTGTATTGAATTTGATGTTGTCTTTTTTATGGCATATGTTTAAGTCAGATAATTAATCACATGACGAACTTAATTTATTTTCTATAATGATGTTTTACCGAGAATTTTCAAGGACTTATTATGCTGATGGATTCGGACGATTGTCTGATGAAATAGAATGCTGCCATTGCTATTCACGGAATTCCACTTACAGGATAATTGCAGAGGAGATGGAAGTTACAGTTACAAAATGGTCGGTGAAATAAATATTCTCTGTCTGGATCGCAGCTGGAAAATTTCAAAGAAATATCGCATTTTTTTAATCTGTGTCGAGCAGTGGCTGTAGTGCCAAAGGTCTGTCAGTGGCATGAAGTCCTGATGACAGTTGGGGTGATGAATGAGGCAAGGTCTTGCTCAATTGTTTGACGTAGATAAGATTTTTGCAATATCTGATTGCTAATGATAAATATCTGTATAAAAATAGTAATCTATTTGTTTTGTTGATTAATCTACGTATATTTGTTTTTGAAGTAAAATAATGCAACGCATTTTATACAAATGTTCCAATTTTCAATAAAAGAAACTGTAACAAATATTTCTGCACTTATAAATGTTTCCTTTTAGTAAGTTAAATCACCTCATTTGTTTATTAGAATATTTCTTTCATTAAGGGCATACAGGGGCCAGAGGAAATCCCGTTGAATTTCTGAATTAAAAAAGCTCATTTCTGTTGTTTCCTATCCCACTTGATAGACAGCAACATTTTAGACCAAGTTCAAGAACTCGTTTGGTCTCGTGAGAGAAGGTAAGGGTGGGCAGTTTCTGTTGTGGTAGGGCACAAATAGGTAGAAATCTGACTCAAGTTGAGCCATGACGCTGGCTTTTCACGGGTATGTTGTCAGCCTACGCTCAACAGTATTATTAGACCTGGACCTATGGCTGAAATCGGATTCGAATCACTACAAACATCCATAGTATCACCGGCACTCGAACCCGAAACCTGTGGCATCGAGCGCCATAGCTCTAGTCACTCGGCCATCAAGCTGCTAAATTCAGTTGAAAAACTGCTAAGCGAAACTGAACTGAAAGTTCCCCTACCTATGTATGGTGTGTACCTATGTATGGTGTAATAATGGGTGTCTTATATGGGTTGGTTGAAATGCTCCACTGTTGGGATCAAGAAGGAAGGATCCCCGAAGAAGTTCTTTCTAAATTGTAGTAACACGACGTAGAAAATTCCCCTTGATACAATCTAGATGACTCTGAATCTACTATATTTCTATAAATAGCGTCTTATGTCCTCGGTTTCTTTGAAAATAACATTATTATCTTTACATTCAAAAAGTTCAGTTTCTAATTTAAATTATTGACGAATTAAAGAATTGAATGTTGTTGTTATTGTCGTCGTATTCCCTGAAAAGTACAAGAAAAACAAATATCGTGGTGTTCTCGAATAATTTTGGCTATGTTGATTGCTAGCTCGGAATATAAATTGTCTTCCGAGGGTTGGTCCAGACAATTTATGGTGGCTGCAACGACTGAGTAATCAAAGACATAATGAGGAGTGAGTTCAAAATCAGCAGTTGTCCTGATGTCGAGTAGAATTGTATTACTAATATATTTAGAAATAAAAATACTAAATTAATATTTACCCTGTTAATTTGATCGTTAATGACATTAATAATCCCTTGGGATCCTAACTCTTTTTTATTTTTTACTTTTTATATCATAAGTCTTTATATGCTTGAAGTCTTTCTTTACGCCTTCGTATCATCTTGGTCCTCTTGTAAGAGCTATTCCAGTAAATTAAACCAGAATAGAAAGAAATTTTTGAATACCAATAACAATCCAATATGTGTAAAAATATTTGAAACGCAGGCTACGAATAATTAGCAACAATTTTTGGAAGTAAAAAGCACATTGATTAATACATGTATATTTCTTTGAAATCTAGAACTAACTTTTATATTTTATAAATAGGTGGTCTTCAGAGTTTAAACCGCTGTTGAGATTTTCACTAAAAGTTAGTCCTTTTTAAAAAATTATATCCCAAACATGTATCTATTGATAATCCAAATATATAAATAAAAAAAGAAACCTTTAATTAATACAAGGTATCTTTTTTGGAAAATAAGAACAATTTATAGGTTGATTCAAATATTTTTCGTTTTGAATTTTCAACTAGAGGGCAACAGTATAAAATAGATTTTTTTTTTCGAATAACGAACACTTGGACCTAACTTATTTTCATTTAGATCTGCAAATATATAGCAGATTAAATATTGCAGCTGAGGCACTATGGGATATTTACTACACTGTCCCCCAAATTTTGTCATCACAATTTGGAAGGAACTTATCTAAAGGATATCCAGGCCCCCGTGTCTTCCTCTTCGAATCTAAGAGAAGGCCCTTACAGCCTACAGGTTTATCTCGACCATCTCTTGCAAAACATTCTGTTCAGGTTCGCTCGTCATGTTTCGAAACAGACTCCTACCACTCAGATACCTAACTCACTCTACACACTCCGACATAAAAGACTGAATTGTGGATCATGTTTTCTTTTCTTAACTTATTATTAATTAAATTCTTTTATTTAATTTATGCATTTACAATAATAAACTTTGTGAAATCTTTATTCAGATACAGACAATTTAGAAGGTTTCTTTTTCATAATATAATTATTTTTTAAATATAATGAAATCCCATGAGCAGATACACTAGCAATATGAGAACGACACATCTTGAGAATATATATATACATATATTGCCCTTCAGAAATATTTGCTATGCTTTACAGCGTTTATTTTTAATATGAACACAATATTGGTTACTCATATAGGTGTTCTTCATGCATTACTATATTTAAGATAGCAATATTTATAAAACTTCCTTGTCCAATAGAAAATTATCATAACTGGGTAGCTCAAACATTTCATTTGTAAAAACTGATATTTGAATTCATTAATAGAATAATATGTTTAGCGTTATAATACCTTCTCCAGTGAAAATCGATTTGTGATCGAAATTCTTCTCGTGTGTCTCTTAAATTGTCAGGGGTGTTTATGGTTTGATGTTGGACAGATAGTAAAATGGAAAAAAAAAAATAAAAGTAAAATGTACGATTATAAAATAAAAAAATTGGATAAAATGCGTCGATTTATAAATGAACGAAGAAACAAATGCTCATTTTGATATTTATTTTCTTTACAGACCACACACACTGCATCGAGATATTGACAGTCAGGCCGTTTTTGGTAAGAAGAAAAATCATAAGTATTTATAAGTAGTCATTTCTCCGACCTCAATACCACAACGCAATCGAGTTAAGGTCAGATTGGACTACATTCTATTCAGGCCCGAATCGTTAATTTCAAAATTATTGCTTATTATACAAGAAGACATTACAACATGAAGAAAATGATATAGTTGTTCGAATTATTAAAGTTTAAATGTATACTGCTACTGTGATACAGCAACTTTAGAGGTATTTTCTGAATGATGGTCCTTCTAAAATAGTCTATAATAATCTAAACCAGCTAGCACACGTCCATATAATACTTAGACGATTAATTTTTTTAAGCCAATCAAATTACTTAAAATTTAAAATAAGCATTTATGAAAGAATAGCAGAGTATTTTCTCCTTTTTTTCAGTTTAAATAAGTCTAATAAAATTCAGAAATCAGTCCCGTACAACAGTAATGCGAAAATTTCATTTCGTGATTTATTTGCATTCTGTTAATTTCCATTAGTTGGTATAGTAAATATTATTGCTTAAAAAAAGAAGCAAAATTTTAATATCTGCAAACACATACTCTATTATTTCATAATATTTGGATATCCAAATAAAAAAAACTTATAAAAGATTATCGTATTTAAATTTCAATAGCATGAGTGATAATGTCAATAATAACAGCAAATGCAATATAAATCTGCAATATAAAATATTACATCTAAACTGTATTCTATAGAACTTTAGAACTCCATGTTTCAACTCGAATCCACTAACAATGCAGTGATCCATTTCATTCGCTCGAAATTAATTCATGATTGCTGTCCTTGACCAATATGAAAATATCATCGATATAAGGATCAGGATTTCTTGTTGAATTTGAAATTTGTTGGAGCACTAGAATAAAAAGAAATAGTTGAAAATATTAGTTTATCAGTTTTGTCATTTGATATTTTCTGTTGGTTTTCCTTATTAATATTTTAATTTTAAATATTACCTGAAAAGTTGGTGTTGTTTCCAAATGCTAGATAATTTGACTTAATGTCAATCGCCACTGGAGTGACAGAAGTGTAACAGTAAAAGGTTAATCGTCACCTGTAGCTGTAAAATACCTGTAAAATCTGTAAAATACATCTCCATACAATTCCATACATTACAGACAATTTAGAATAAATCTTCCCTGGAAGATTCACTTGCCTGATCTTCAACACAATGGCGAAATTTTTCATTATTGCTTATACCCCTAAACCAGGTCCCAAAGATCTGTCGCATTAATAAATGAAAACCAATCTCTTCCTCATTCAACAGCTGCCCCACACAGAAGCATCAATACAATCAATGATATGAGAAGGAGAAGCGATGCCTGAGCAATGGCAATAGGCATAAGTCTTCACATTTCCCTTGAAGGTTTGAATCCTTATGTGGCCAGTCTTTAGACTAGATAAAGCAGTCTGAGCACATTTTGGGCAAGTGCAGTGCAGGGTATTTGGCGGCATACTAATCATGCTTGGTGGAATTTTCCAAGCGGTATTTATTTTGGCCAGTAGTAGAGAATGTACATCAGATGATCGGAGGAAGGAGCACTCTCTACCCTTCTCTGCAAGCAGATCAGCAACTTCGTTTCCATATATACCCATATGAAAGGGAATCCACTGCAGGTACACAAAGCCGCCTTGTGCCAAAACAGCCAAATTGGCAACGGCATCCTGCCGCAACTTATCAAGGATGCGCGGTCAATCCTTCAGGAATTGGATGGACCTTTCACTTTAGTTAAAATCCATTCATCAGATTATAAAGAGTTCCTACTGATTAATCGAATATAAAAACTTACGGTCTAGACAATGGAGATTTTATGTCGGTTTTGTTTGTAGAAATTTGAGTCGATTTCGTCCAGTTCCGAAACTCCATATTAATTGGGGGAAACTAACTGAGAGAGCTTAAGCCCAAGTTTACAACTATGATCATTTCTATTTCGATAACTAATCGCTCTAACTTCTATTTCGACTTACCTATTAAACATATTAAATAATTTTAATCAGGAAAAAAACATCGAAGCGCTGTGACATTTCTTGTTAAAGTGTTGTCTTAAATAGCATATTATTGACAACAATTATCATTATTTACCTTAACGTTAATCTTAACTTATTTGCTTATCGTTAATTTAAAACAGGGATGCATAGACCACAACCCACCTATGCTTTTCTTACGTCTCGTTTCATTATTTCGCTTATTTAAAAATATATAATTAGCAGTTTTTTATATTTTTTAAAGATTTTAAGATTTTGTTGAAATTTTTAAAGAGAAAACATGATGTTAAATAAAAAGGTAAAAATTTAAATATTAGAAATATTTGATTAAATGTTTTATATTTTATTGTAGACTAGAAGATCAAATCCTTCGTCTTAATGTGCTGACTTGGATGCAAGGTACCTATGCATCCAATTTTTTCATTTCTATTAATTATCTAAAACATGTTTCATTTTTAAATTAAGCAAAATTAAGTACAAATAAATTACAAAAATACAGTACTACTAAATAATACATTAAAATGAACTAGTACGTTTGAATTTAATTTACACATATTTGTAAACAAACATATTTAGACGTGCACATAAAATAATCATTACATAAAAACCATTAGACTCCTCATTTTTACACACACATCCTACAAAAATTGCAATCATTTATTAATGAACATTTATTAAATGAATCTAATATCACAATTCTAGTTAATTTGTTTTTTATTATAAAAATGTAAATTAAATAATTTTCGTGGAATATTTATTTATTTATGCTATTAATGTTATTTAATTTACAGTCCAGCCCCTGTAAACACCTTATTCCAATTTACAATTCAATGGTTTCGAATACAATGTCATTAGTCAGTTAATATGTAATTTTATACTTAAAATATGAAATATTATTAGTAAGATAATTTTTATTTCAATTTTGTTCAAGGAAGTTTTGCTACGCTAGTAAGAAATAGTATTGTTTGTGAATTATTTGATCCTTTAATTGTCATAGAATATTTAAAAAACAAAATACGAAGTACAAAATGGGAGGAAGGAAATTAGCAAGGAAATTTGTTAGCCAGGAAATTAGTATTATGATTAATTCTGTATCTTATTTATTCTACGTATCTGTTATCTTGCGCATTTGAAGTTCGTTACATCACAACCCAAACACTTCACTTTTGACAGAAAAGTATAATGATGTTTACGCTTTACGTTTGATTTTCTCTAAAAATAATAACATTAACAATGAAATATCAATGTACTATTTTATCAATTGTACAACTGGAATCTTCCATTCGACTATTCTTTCTTCAAAGGTATCAATCATTCTTCCACTTTCAAAACAGGCAAACATAATTTCGCAAAATTTTTTTCTAGTACTTTCCAAAAGTAAAGAATACCACTACTAACAAAAACCTTTTAGCATTTTCTATCAATATCTAGAATTGTTATCTTTATTTCTGAATAAATGTTTACTTATTTTTTTCTATTACTGCCAACATCATTTAATTAAATCTATTCATAAAATTCATCGCTGCATATGAAACATTATTTTGTAAAATTTCGAAAAAATGCTTTCTCTTTTTAATTAATTGGATATATTGCCAGAGTAGTGTATTTAATTTTAAAATTACAGAAACATGTGTTCGATTCTAAAAGTTTCCGTGTCTGTACCAGAGATGGGCAAGATAAATCCATGGCTCAGAAAGTCTTTTGATTGGGATAGAAGGTTCCTTTCATTGGAGTTCATTCAAATTTCTGATGTCAAATATAGATGCAAAGTAACAGCCTCCTTTTTTGATGCTTGAGTTCTCCACTTTCTTCAAGTTCGCCTACACGATATAGCTAGCATCTTACACTAACATAGCATAGCTAGCATCATACATGCATAATATACATAAAGTACATCATACATCATGTCATACATCATATACATTACGTCATACATAATACATCATATACATTACTGTCATACATCATACATCATATATATAACGCCATCATGGTTTAACTGACGGGGATGTATCCTTTTAATCTGTCATTACTATAAGAAACAACTGCGGGCAAAGAATGGAATAATGATCGTGGTGTACCATCCTGAATCTACCATTGCAGTAAGAAACAACTTCAGGTCAACTGATTGCGATGCATCGTACTGAATCTGCTATTGCAGTAAGAAATGATGTCAGGTCAACTGACCATAGTGCACCATGCTTAATCTGTTGTTGCAGTAAGAAATGATTTCAGGTCAAATGACCATGGTGCACTCTGTTTAATTAGGCGTTGCTGTAAAAAATGACATCTAGTCAGCTGACCGTGTTACACCATGTTGAATCTTGTATTTCAATAAGAAATTATGTCAACTGACGATGGTAATCTTGTTTAGTTTGGTGTTGCTGTAAGAAATGGCAAAGAAAGGTTAATGGACCATGCTGTATCCTTTTTAATCTGTACCTGCTGTAAGAAATCACGCCAGGTCAAAATGTTTCGTATTGGGATATAAAAGAATTGAAATAATAAATATAATTGCTTACTTATGTTATAATATATAATTTATTACATTTAAATAGAAATTATGTAATAGCAAGGAAGACAGATTATATTTTTGAAAATCATATTAATCTGCATTTAAGTTTATTAATTTGTTTACTTTTATTCCATAACAAGTCATCAAATGAGAAAAGGAATACTGTAGAGAAAAATTTATTATTATTTTAATTAATCCTTCCAAATTAGTTTTATAATTTGGTGTATTTTTATTCGTATTTTAATTCTAAGCTTTACAAAGTAAAAAAAGGTTTATTATTATTATTTTTTACAAATATAAAATTATACATTTCATTACTAAAATGTAAAAACAATTTATTTAGAAATTAAATTCTCAAATGTAATAAAATATAAATTTTAATGCTCTTAACGAACACTATAAGACAATTACACTCATGTCCATAAATTAGGGATAATGAAGTTCAGGCAAAGAAAGAGACAGAAGCAAAACAAATTTGACTTATTTGTAAAGTCTATTTATTAAACAAAAGGTAAAGAGCAAAAAAAGATGTTATATCTTTGGCATAATTAATAAAAATTGTTTTTACTCCTGAGCAAATTTCAAAAAAAGAACCTATTTACAAAAAAAAACAGTATAACATAGTTATATGATGGTTAATATGGAGTATGTCTCCCGGACGATGCAATACAGGCCTTTAAAACGCCTAGGCATGCTGAGTATCAAATTATCAATCTGATCTTGGGGAATATTACACCACTTCATCAAGCAATGCCTCCGAAGTTCCGGGTTGACATGTGGGAAGGGGGTTGATGGGTCTGCACTTCGTCGGTCAAGCATATCCCACACATGCTCTTATTGGATTCAAGTCCGGTGACTGACCAATCCATACGGGTGATATCCTCCATTGAAGGCATTCGTCTACAATGTTTGCACGGTGAGGATGGGCGTTGTCAGCCATAAACAGAAATTCAGCACCCATGGCACCCCCGAAACAAACGTACATGTTGTTCCAGAATGACATCCTGTTAGATGTGGCCTCGTTATCGTTACACTCTGAACATGCAGGTCAGTTCTGGAAACAAGAATATTCCTTAACAGACTTAAAACATCCCACCAGACCACTGTTGCGGTGTCCACAATGCATGCTCTCTTATTTAATTCAGGCGACAGTGAGTTGCGGTAAGTGTAACACATCTGACAAGCCTAGAGCATATAGACCAATGTGCCCTAAGCGTTGTACACGGTCTGCCTTGAAACTTCGTACCGGTAGCTGAAGAGAGCTGGAGACAGGTCTGATGCTGTGCTCCGTCTGTTTCTTTTGGCAGTAACTGCTAAATACCGGTCCTCATTCGGCGTTGTAACTCGAGGGCGACCTGTATAACATCTTCACATTACTCATCTTGGAATCGTTGCCAAAGCCTGAGATGACACTCTGGGCGATTCCAAGTTCCTCGGATACTTCCAGCTGGGTAACATTCCAGTCGTCCGAAATTCTACCACTTAAAAATCATCCAAATATAACTATGCGTTAAAAAGTATTTTAAATTTTATATACCGCTCTCTTACACTCTCGTTATTGTGACGTACTATCCGCGCCATCTGGTGGTTTCCTGTAATTTGCATATTCTTCAAGATGTGTGTGAAAATTTAGAGGTGAAATTTTTATTTTAGAGTTCAATTTCTGTGTGATGACAATTATCCTTAAATTTGAGTGTACATTTTTGCCTAAAAGAAATTTCTTTGGAAAATTATAAGCTGTTTTCAAATTTAAAATAATTTGGTTTTCGAACATAATTATTAATATTATATTTTTATTTAATACCTTTTTAATCACTAGATACTTCTCTAAATTTTAAACAAATATTTTTTCTATATAGTAAAAATTAAATCAGATAATTTAACACGAAATATTTTAAACCTGCATAAAATTGCATCTTAATTTTGCCTGAACCCACAAATACAAGACAACTGCGTTTATTTCAGCATGCTATGTCTACTTGCTATGTCATGCTTTCAAATTCTTGTTAGTTTTCGTTTGTTTACTAACAATAAAAAAAATCACACATCTGAAAAACAAACTGTTAGATTCTTATATGGAATTTGATAACGAAATCTATTATCTCTGTTCCTTAGATAAAACTAATAAAAGTGAAAATGATACGAGGTATTATTTTTATGGCAATACTTCTTCGGAAAAAAAACAATATCCCTAAACAAAAACGTCTCGCGTCGCAGTAAGAACAAACATGTCCTATTGTCCTATATTTAAACGTTATTCTTCCAATAAAAGAATTTATGTTATTTTTATTTAATCTAAACTGTTTAAACTATTTAAACATCATTTATAAACATATCTTTTTTAAAAGCTATGCATTGCAGATATATCAGTGATAAACTATGTGTTATCGGATGACAAGCGCTTAACTATTTGCTGACTGCATGCATGAATTCGTAAAAGATACGACACACATTTTCATTCACTATAATTGATGCGGTATTACTATAAGTATTGCAGCACAGTAGCGAATTGAAAATAATAATGTAACCTATAAATATATATATGATATAGACAATGCATGGTACTATATAATTAAATAAGTGCTTCCTATGCAAATGCATAAGTAATAAGTCAAATGGTTTTTATTTATCAATATTTTTATATCCATGCATAAATATGCTAGTGCAGATTAGGGTAGAGGCTAACGTCTTGGTCCAGTTAAGTTAGTTGTTATGTAGGTGGAAACTCAAACTCACTTTTCTTTTATATCATTAAATGAAAAGATTTTCTGACATATAATTTATTACATTTTGAAAAGAAAATACAACACCTTTGAACTTATTATAATTAAGAATAAATACACGGAGTGCATCTTAACAGTTCAACAATTGATAGTTCAAGAGTTAACAGTTGTTAAACAAGTTATCATAAGGGTCAGGTACCCTTTTAGCAACTCGGGACTGTCTCACTGGATGATCGACTCTGTCTATACGTCTTTGAATCTCTCTATATATATGAAAGACAATCCCAGCGAAAGTACTCAATGAAATCTATTAACCAATCAGTTGATCTTGCTCTTTTCCAGCTCCTAATACTTTTCTTTTCCCTCACCTTTCTACATCAATCATCCCGTTTAAGTCTTCCATTTTCTACTCACTCTCTTAAATCAATAATTCCTGAAGTTTACCATTTTCCTTTTCTCTCACTTTCCTATACCAAATACCACTTTTTAAGTTTTCCTTTCATTTTTTTCTCTTCTTATAACAATAATCCTACTTAAGTTTTTCTCGATTAGATGGAATATTTTCTCCTTCAAAAATCAATGGTTGCAAATTGAACCTTGACAACATCATTGCCGATGACCGTGTGCCTTTTACAGCAGATAAATGATTGGAAAGCATTTTATTTTTACTCACCTTATTGTATAGATCGAGAGTTTTCTTGATTGGACGAATTGTTCCCTTTTTTAAATGATAATGAGTGCAAATTAAATCTTGATAATTACGCTGTCGATGACCGTGTGCCTTTACAACAAAAACGAGTGGGAAGTGTTTTATTTTTTTCTCGCCTTCTTGCATCATTGGCCAAAAGTCTTTCTTGATTGGACGTATTGTTCCCTTCTTTAAATAATACAGAGTGCAAATTGAAAGTTAAAAAAACTTTCAAAACATAAAACGATCTTGGGCGGTTACAGCAGATAAAAGAGTGGGAATAGTTTTAGTTTTATCTTTAAATCTTAGTTAATCGTGGACTAATAACATGAATATCTAATTGTTTTTGCTGGAGGAAGTTGTCATTACCTGAGTTGATCAATAGTTTACTGGGTAGCTGTTTCTAGTAGATATTTATTTTCATGTTCTAGTTTAGATTTTCTGTGATCTCTTCTTTTGAAACATGCACTTTTTCCATACTTACACCATTGAATAGTTTTTCCTAAATCTTTTTCTAATTGGATCTTAGCAATAACAGTCACTAAATTCTTAACAATATTTGGAGCATGTGATTTCAGAGGAATAGCAACTTGATGCTGAATTCAATCAATTGAATGGAATATGAAAAGGTAATGATTGGAAAAAAATATTTTGCTTTTGTAAGCTAATGATAAAATTTGGATGTTGCAAATTAAAAGCAATATTTTGACGTTGTTTTGAGTTAGAATAAGCATTTTGTGGCTCTTCAATAGGAACTTGAGGTTGCTGTAAGTTACACATTTGCTTCATATTAGTAACAACATTTTGAGGTTGATGGGTATTTGTAGTAATATTTTGTTTGTAATATATATTGGCTTAATTGGTTCAAATCTGCGTTATTCACTCTCACTGGAAACAGTAGTTGACAATGATTGAAGTCTAATTTCAAGTTTTCTTAGCTCAATTCCTCATCTTTCTCGTTCGAGCTATGGTTAATTAATTAGCTTATGGTTATTAATACTTGTTGGTTGACTAGTTGTTTAATGCAAACAATAATTGTTTAGATATTGATTTAAATATACTCACTCTCATCATATAAAAATTTACAGTTAAAATAATTTTTTTTGCAAATAATATTTAAAACCGATTGTTAGTATAACTGACTGTTACTAAGTCAACTGCATAATAGGAAGCCTCGAATAATTCTAAAAATTATTCTTCTATAATTATTTTAAAATCTTCATATTGTCTTTCATAATAATCTACCATGATTTCAGACTAAAAGCCAAATCATTTTTTAGAAATTATTTCGAAAACATATTACATATAAATTGACCAAAATGAACCAATTATTTAGCTTCCGTGATCACTCTATTTATTTTTGCTTTGATTTCTTCTAAGGATGTTGAGTGATTTAAAAGATACCATTAAGGAATTATTACAAGAATTTCGGCAACTAAGAGGTTTAGTAAATATGCAACATTTTCAATATTTATGACGACATACATGATAGACAGGGTTTGAAATTTTGAGAATTGCTGTAAAAATCATCTTAAATAAAAGATCATACTAACTAATTTGATTAATTAAGCAATTGTTTATTTTTTGTTTTCTTTGTCGCTCTACTGTTATTTTTACACACTATAGGTTAAATAGACCAGAACCTACTATTCAACATGGATTCCAAACCATGACAAACTTCCATGACTCCAGGATTCAAACATGAAGCCTGTGGTAACAAAAAGCCAGAGTGCTAGCCAAAAGGACATCATGGCATTTTTTTTTTTTTTTTTTGCTTTTGAAGGCATCTGAGGCTACCATATGTTACGGTAGAAATGCTTCTGCATTAGCGTGATCTTCTGCTCCTTAAATATTTTTGCGATACATTTAAAACCCTCCTTTTTATCCCTACACCATGATTGCATATAACGTATAATTGAATAGAATGTTTTCTGTTTATGACGTTGTTTTGAATTTTCATATATTGTGACATTATATATAAACTTCGTTGTTTTAATTCTCACTATTATTCTGAAAAAAATTTATTTCTACAAACATACAAATGTACTAATAAAATCTTCAATTAGAAAATATTTATGTCTCATGATCTTTGATGTGTTATTCCCCTATGTTCTTTTAATTTTCTTCCTTTAAATATGCATGCATATTTTCCATGGATAAAAAAAAAAATAATTCTGATATAGCTTTATAAATAATTTTGCATGATAATTTAGAAATAATTAAATTAGATTTTTAACTTTTATTAGTTAAAAATCAGATCAAAACCAATAAATAAAGAAAATTTTACACCACTTATTTAAACTTTTTAACTCATTCAAACATCTGTTAGTTAGCCTTTAACGATTTCAGTATAAAATTAAATTTATCATAAAAAATTGCTTAGTCTTCATTTCACATTAAAATAAATTTTGCAGTCATTAAACTAACATGAATAATTAATAGTCAATAATTCATTCCGCCACTTATTTATCTATGTTTTTTAAAAGATTTTAAATTTAAATTTTAAAATTTAAAATATTTCATTAAATATTAAAACTTACATTTTTTTTAAAGTAAAAATTAGGTTCATTGATCTACTATTTGAACTTAACTAATAGGTTGTCTAAATCAGGTGTGAGTGATATTTTTTGATATTTTTATAATGATATTTTTGTAAGAGAAAGAGAAATTTTTTATTATTGATCATAAATCTGCTTTCATAAGGTTTAAATTTTTTAGAGCTTCAATAATTTTTAAAATAAATATTTTTTTGGACAAATAATCTTAATTTATCATTTATAAAATTCTCTTTTAATTATTTGATTCATCAAAACTTACTTTTCTACAATCTTTCCTCTAAGCTTATTAAATTAAAACTTATATTTTTTTAAGTAAAATTAGGTTCATTGATCCACTATTTGAACTTAATTAAAAGGCTGTCTAAATCAGGTCGGCGGATATTTTGGATATTTTTGCATTGGGAAGAAAAACAATTTTTATTATTGATCATGAATCTTCTTTCATAGGGTTTAAATTTTTCGAGCTTCAATATTTTTAAAAATAATGAACATTTTCTTTGATAATAAATCATCTTAATTTATCATTTATAAAATTCTCTTTTTTACTATTTAATTCGTTAAAACTTATTTTTTAACAATCTTTTTTCTAAGTTTATTAAAACTTTAAAAATTTTATTTCTTTAAGTAAAATTAGGTTCATTGATCCCCTATTTGAACTTAACTAATAGTCTGTCAAAATTAGGTCTAAAAGATATTTTTGCATTAGAAAGAAAGCAATTTTTATTATTGATTATGAATCTTCTTTCATAAGGTTTAACTTTTTTGAACTTTAATAATTTTTAAATAATAAATTTTTTTTTTTTTTGACATAAAGCTGCTTAATTTATCATTTATAAAATTATCTTTTAATATTTAATTCATTAGTATATATATGCAAAATAATAAATATTTTGGAAATATTTTTAAATAGGCTGTTCCATTTTTATATCTAAAATGAAAACAAATAAAACTTGATCAGTTCTCATTTTAAACCTGATAAAGAATACATTTTTTCTTTAAGAAAAATAATTTTAAAAAATCCAAGCTGTAAAATGAAGAATATTCTTGAATGTGACATTTTAGAAAAAAAAAAATTGTGTAAACATTTCTAGAGTTGTTTGGGTTTTAACAAAGGTTAGATATTTTTATACTTTATTTCATTTAGTAGTATGGGGGGGGATTTAGACTATGACCTACAAACCGCATACAGACTGCCATTGTTTGTCTTGCAACCTGTTATCAACATATGTCATTTTTGTTTTAAAAAATTAAAAAATATATTTTTTTTCTAAAACAAATTCAGATCTCGATGAAAGACAAACGACGAAGAATGACCAGGCTGTAATTTAATAAAAAGCAAATGTTTAATTATTTGAAAAACATTTCAGTCTTCTTTTTAATTTACTGAAAACTTGGAGATAAGAAAATATGTCAAAAACGCTTTAGCTTGAATTCTGTTTATTGAGAATTTCGGTCAATTTTTTTCTTTGTTTGTTTCTTACTTTCATACGAATTTCAATTACGTTGCTTATTAAATTCAAGTCAGTCAACTATCAGTTCGAGTTTGTTGTAATAATTTATTATATATCATATACCAAATCACGAAAGCAAGTTCAATTTTAAAATTTCTTTCAATAAAGCAACCTGTCCGTCTCGTGGCCTAATAGTATGAGCAATTAGCTTTCAGGAGTGTTTTGGTTCCAATCCACTGGTGATGACCATACTGGTGGGCCATACTGGTGTCCACAACATTTAGAGACAAAGAGCCGTGATGGTACTTGTCACAATGTGTAGAAATCTTGTAGGAACCTTCAAGAGTACTCTGGTTCCAATCCATTGGTCATGTCCGTTCTGATGATCCATACTGTGCCCACAATTTTTAGAAATAAAGAGCCATGATGACACTTGCACAATGTGTTGAAACCTATCACGTTGCCTGGTGAGAATTTTCTGCATTTCCGTACCCCAACACATCCAATTATGCTACATATAATAAAAACCTCCCGAGTGGCCAATGTCATCGCATTTATCTCTTTTTGGCGGACTGTTCTAGGACTGAAGTGTTCAACAAAGAATAATGACATAGCAGCTTTGTCCTTTTCAGATCATGAATTAACAAGTGTATATAATTTCCAGATCATGTGTTAACAAGTATCGTATCAGCATATACTTGTAAAAAATCCTTTACATTTCCGAATATTAATAATCGAAAAAAAAAGACAAATATAGAGATTATTTGACTAATTATTTTTCGTTTGTTTACTATTGAAAGATTTTATCAAATGCTCAAATACTTAAAACCAAAGAAATGCCCTCTGAAATATATATATATATATATATATATATATATATATAATAACTTATAGACACAGTTAATTATATTGCCCTTAAAATGAGCAATAGATTTTTTAAAAGACAAGAAATTGAGTCATTGAGTCCCTGAATTTGTTAATAAGATACAAAAAACCGCCCTTTCAGACAAAAAGGCAAAGTCATTTAAACAATAGTTAATGATAGAAACCAATGATATTTAGATATAAAAAAAAACTACTTAAAGATAATTTCAAAAATAATAATAATAATAATAATAATAGGAAAATCGACAAGAAAGTGAACATTTTAAATTAGTGAAAAAATGACAAGACATAAAAGGATAAGAAGCATGAAATTTTTAAAAATATAGACTGAGAAGAAAAAAATTATTAATTTAATTTAGTTTTTAACGAATAAGCTATAATTTATATAAATTTATTGCAATTAATTTCACTTAAAAATTAACACATTTATTTTTGAAAATTATATAACAACAGTTCCTTCTAACATTATTATTTACCACCATTTGCTGTATTGAAGAAAAACGCTTTTCTTTTAATGAACACTTGTTTAATAATGACAATTAAAAGCACAAGAAATACACATATAATGATGCATATTTAAATGCTTATTAATTACGTTATTAAAACTATTCAAAATAAGAAAAATGCAAATTGCTGCTTACTCCCTTTATAACTCTCTTCAGACCCTGAAAGTTCGATGACTTTGTCTCGAAATCATCAATTCCTTATGTTGCCGCTAGCAAATAATTCAATTCAATTCAAAATTTATTTGATAATTTTTTTTTAATGATTTTAATATTTTTATGAAAAGGGAACATGAACGAACTTTAATTCAAATGTTAGAAGAAAAATGTGTTCAATATTTTCTATTTTATCGCATATTAGATCCATTGTCAATAACAAGTCAGCTTGGATTCAAGATCCTAACTATATAATTTATTTTTTACCTCCACGATATTTATAGGGCAAAACACTTTCCACACATACATTAAAACTGTGCTAAACAAAACAGATGGGCAAGATAATACAAATGTTAGCTATACAATACATTAAAATGCGCAAGCAATAAGTTTGATTATCGTATATTTGTGACAAACATTTTTATGCTTATCAAAATGACGATCAATGAAAACATTTGACTCACGGCTTTTGCGTTTGGTTATTACAAACATTTAAGCAAATATTAAAATATTTATTCAGCTAATGCAATATCACGCTGTTTAGTTTTTTTAAAATCAAATTATATAAATTGTTTGTATTATATATACAGAAATGAAGATCACATTTTTTTTTTTTTTTTTTTTGCATGGTGCCTATGCCAGTTTACAATGTGTATATGAGACCTACTGCAAAAACAATTTAAATTAAAATTTATAAAAGAATGTATTATTTATTTAATATATATATACATAAACAAAAGCCCACTGAATTAGAAACACTACCACTTTGCACTGAAAAAATATTACTTTTATCTAAACAATTTAGTTTTTATAATTTTTTACTATTTCTTCAAGCAATTTTTCAATGTTTCGATGGCTTTAATAGAGTTTTTGCATACCGTACGTTAGTTACCGTAGGACGTTCGTTAGCTTTTTTCTCCCTAGCGCGCATGCTCATAGGAAACTGCGCATGCGCGCTAGGGAGAAAAAAGCTAACGGACGTCCTACGGTAACTAACGTACGGTATGCAAAAACTCTATTATCTTGTATATAACGAATTCAATATTTAATTTTTATGATCATTTGTATCCTTTATATATAATAATTTATTTAAATTTATTATAAAATACATAATACGATTTACAAAAATACAATTTTTAAAATAAAAATGTGTAATTTACATGAATTATAAACTATTTAAATACAGTAAAATATAACTTTTAAAAAATACTAAGCTCTTACAAATTTTGAGTTAAAAGTTAAAGGGAATATAAAATATAAAATAAAGGAAAATGTTCATTTAGAATATTTTCTTCATTTTATTTAACAAAAAATTTTTTTGGAATATTATTATTATTAAAAACAATCCTGAAATGCAATAGTTTATTTCTGTTTCTTTTTTGAATTTTTAAACACTTCTTAATATTCTTGAACAGTTATTACGATGAAAGTTTATTCCTGAAAGTGCTTTTAAGCCAAAGTTTATCGCTTTAACGCCAAATATTATCACTATCCTGCCAAAATTTTAATCTTTGAAACGCTTTATCGCCAACAATTATTGCTTTATCTCCAAACTTTGCGAATTTTGTTTTTAAATTGCTTTTATGCCAAAAGTTAATGCTTTAACGCCAAATTTTTATCACTAAAAAAAATTTTATTCCTTGAATATATTTGCCCCAAATGCTATCACGTTTATGCCAAGATTTTGCTCTATTATACCAAAATAATTATTCCTAAATTGTCGTTTGGCCAATTTATATCGCTTTATCGCCAAATTTTTACCACTATGATGGCAAAATTTTAATGTTTTGCTTTTACGCCACATATTGCAGCTTTAACGCCAAAATATACCATTATCTCACCAAAATTTTATTCCTAAATGGCTTTTACGCCAAATTTAATCGCTTCATCGCCAAATTATTATGTGTAATTATGTTTTGCTAACGCACATACATGTATCATTTAGACAAAGTTAATAATCGTTATTATTATAAAATTACGCCAAAATTATTCGCTAATAAGGCAATTTTTTTTTTTCTATTATGTCAAAAAAAAAGTTTATGATGCCGAATTCGAATAATAAAACAAAATTATTTAAAAAAGGGGAATAAAAAGAAACCGAAGAATAACTTACATTTTATTCTGATATATCCCTTGTAGAAGGCGAAAATTATCTTTTTTATTGTCTTCTTAAAATCTGTCAGTGCAAAAGCCTTATCAAATGAATGAAGAAAACAGGAAGAACAACATAATTCTGTAAACTAACGTTCTACAATTAAAGTCACATTTACCGCCCGAATTCAAATAACGGTTGCCACAAAATCTTAACTATGCCAGTAGCATTAAAAAAGAAACATCACAAAACCGAACAATTTAAGGCGTTCAATAAACCGACGTTTTTTTCGCCGTGAATTAATGTTCTAAAAATAAAAAGTAAAATTTTTTGGGTGCGAATTCAAAAACGATTGTTATAAAATCTTAATCATGCCAACAGCATTGAAGAGAAAATAATTATTTGATAATCGAATATAAGTTATTAATAAATTTAAAAAATCGGTTTTTTTTTTTTTTTTTCGTATTTTCCTGAGTGGCAACATCATAAAAATTGTTTATTTTCTGTATCAGTGGCCGAAATACGAACAACCTCAGAATAATCAATAATTTCAGAATAATCACATTAACAAATGATGGGATTAAATATTTAAAAGAATATATATTTATGTTCTTTATTTACTATAACTTCTGCAATTAACTATCGAAGTAGAAATAAAAATATTGTTCCGAGATAGAAGTTAATAATTCCTCTAGAGTATTGTAACCCTAAAAGAAATTGACGGAACATTGGCGACTCACATTGGCCTCATTTAAAGAAATTGATGGACATTGGCCTCATGGTACAGTATTCTAGATTTCAATTAAAATTTTAATTAATAAAAATAAAAATTCTTTTTTTATTTCAAGTAAAACGTCTCTGAAACACTTTTTGTACCGCAATTATGCATTACTTCATCACTTAATAGCTGTAAGATTGTTACTTATGATAATTTAAATAATTTTAACATACAATAATAAAATTGACTTTACTTCTGCTTTGTTCTAATTGTGTTACACTGCTACTACTAACTTTTATAATATTAAAGTACTAATGAAGGTATTTTTCTCGATATGAAGGAACTGTACAGATACAACAAATGTTACTCTAACCGATACAAGTGATGCTACTCTAAATTACTGCATACATTTATGTAAAAAATATATAATTGTTGAAGATCTTGTAGTTTACATTGTTTTAATTTTCGTTGACCTTCAATTAAGGCTAGATTAAATTAGAAATGAGTGAAAATAATAGTCTGTTTTTTTTCTCTCATTCAAGTTCTCGCATCATATATGCAAAGTCTACAAATAACCAAAATTTATGAGGATCCTCTATTAAGAACGCTTACTATGAAGAAACTTCTTTGCAAAATAATTGGTTATTTTCTATTTTCATTAAAAAAATGCTCTTAACTCGATTCAAATACTGTTTCATTTTAAATTGCTTAGACATTTAGAGAAACTGCATTCGTACAGAAATAGACTGCAGAAAAGTCTACTTTCTTAAATGTTTAACTGAAATTTCGTATATGTCTTTATTTATTTGTGATATGCTTATTTTAAATTTGCTCATTTTGAAATAAAGTAATTCATGAATATGATTACATTTTTTTTACTAAAATGAAAGAAAAAAAAACTTCGATTTAACATGTACATAAATGAAAATTTGCCAGTTTTATTAGAAAGATAACATGGCTTCCTTTTCCTTTTTGCTCAGCTTTAAATTAAAAATAATAAAATTTCTAAAAATAATAGTCAAATTTATTTAGAATTTTTTTTAAATGTGATAGATAACCAAGTGATAGTTACGAGACAGATATCTTTTAATCAAGCGGGGAAAAATCACCATCTCACTATAGTTTTTTTTTATCAAATTTATCTTTTACTATCATACATAAATATTTCTTTTCCGGTCTGTCTGTCAAAGTCTGTAAACTTTTTTTAACGGATCATAAAAATATATATTTCACCATTTGATATACTGTATCATTTTATCTAGAAAAAGTTGATCTATTTATTTATATTTTATTGAAGGTCATGCAGTAGCTGAAGGAATTAAATGGACACGAGGAAATAAAAATATACGGTGAAAAATAATTAGCAACTCGTTTGTATCAACTAATAAAAATAAAAATATGTTAAACTTGAACATCGTTTTAGATAAAAAAAATAATTAATTATATTTTTAGATGTAGCTTCGTTATTTATCAATTTGTAATCAGTCTATAATTATAGATATATGTCTGATTTGAACTCGGAAAATTTTGATTTAACATAACGCTTTGTTTGGCGGATAAAATCCATGTCAAATGGATGGATGTCAGAAGTTTTGCAGAGAAGTACTACCAATTGTTATATTATATTTTACAAAACATCCTGAAATTTTAATGGAATTCCTTGCATTATTTATTATTTATGTAGGTAAATAAAAATAACGAAATAAACTTCTCAAAACCATGAAAAGACATTTCAATCTTCTTATGAAATAACAATACAATCGAAATCTTAAAAAAATTGTAAGAAAGATAAATATGCAAATTTTGTAGGAGAATTTTTATCCTGGACAAACCATTATATTTATTTTTGTAATACATTTTTAGAGGGGATTTAATATATGTAATCAGAATTTTTATCAGTACTTTTATGAAATTTCGAAGTTGTATTGTGAATATTTCATGAAATTTCGGGATATTATTGCCCGATATATTCACTTTTTTGTTTCACCATTTACGTTTTTTCACGTTTACCCATGAAACCGCTAATACTACTACTATAGATTAACATTTATTACTCCAAAATATATGTTTAAAGATAATACATTTCGAAAATATTTTCAGACATATGTGGCATTCATTTGCGTTTCGCATTGAAAAATAATCCCTAAAAAATTATTTGATTTTTGAGAAAAATATTTTCATTTATAATATCAAAAATATTCTATCAATAAAATGCCCTGCTTTGTGTGCTAAGATGTAAATAAAAGATATAAAATAAGATGTATATAAAAGATGTAAAATATATTTATCAAATTCTAGTATATTACCTCTAGGCTGCCATTGAAACTATTTATCAAATTCTAATATAGCACCTCGAGGCTACCATTGAGACTATTTATTATAAAAGTATATTGCTTTTAGGCTACGAATGAGACTATTACATAAACCCAAAACTATAGAAGAAATTAAAAATATTCCAAAGGTGAAGGTGCGAGTTTACTTTGTAATTGAACCAAATACTGCTCATACTATAATAATTCAAAACGAATATAAAACCGTGAAATTTGAGCGCATTGTACATTAAAAAATAATTTAATGAAATAAAATTTTAACACCAAACATTGTTACAAATAAATAATTATACTAAAGGTGAACGGGAAAAACTTAAATGAATGCGTTCTAATTAGGCATGTGTCGTCCACCTCTAGTGGTATCTATTTGCGACATTGACTTTTCATAAGACCGAATAAGTTGCCAAACATATTAATTGGACTCAAAGTTCATACATGGAACAACACTCTTTCTAGCTCATTTATTGACGGAGGAAAACTTAAAATTGCCGCCTGTCTGCCAAGTCTCAAAGATATCTAAGAGATTAAGGTCCGCAGATATTCATCAACAAGTCTACCTTGGCGAAGTCGAGTATTATCATCTATCTAGATGAATTAACTTGTAATATCATCACCACATTATCTGATTGATCGCGTCCCGATATCTCACAGCAATCACGGTTTCTCCATGAAGCACATGCATTTTAATGTGACCAAGCAGATAAATTCAGCCCAAACCGTAATTCCGTCTCCTGTGCCTTTCGACATTATTAGACTCGTAGTATCTGATGCCTTGATCTTTCCTTATCTTTTAATATCATGTAGGCATTAGACGACCTGAATCCTGATAAACCTAAACTCGTCTTTAAAGAATGCAGAAGCAACCAGATATCTGATGTTGGTAATGTCTAATACCAACATCAGATATCTGGTTGTTACACTTGACACTGGTTTGGACACTTCTGTGTCATTAATTAAAAGAAAATGCACACATAAGGTATCGTCTTGCATACAACCACATATTAAGGTGGGTTCGTATCATACTAGCAGATATGTTTGTTTCTGTTGCTGTAAAAATATATGAAATTACCTAGGTCACAATAATGTTCCACCTCTTCTGGACCAAAACAGCTGAAAAGTGATCCTCAAAAAAGAGTTGTAATAAGTGTTAAATTATGTCACAAGTATGTACAAGTATGCATGGCACAAGTAAGTATAGCACAAGTCTCTTATAAATTGAATTTTCGTATAGAAACTGATCCCAGAGACTATGCATCATACTGCAGGACATATTATGACGTTAACAGCAACATAACCATGTTAATCCATCGGATACTTCATCATGCTCCTCCTCTTCGGGGTGAAAACAGCTAAAAAGTGATCCTCAAAAGGAGTTGTAATAAATGTGAAATTTGGCATAAGTCTTTTACAAATTGAATTTCCATATAGTAAATGATCCCAGAGTCTTTATACCACACTGCAGGACATATGAAGATCTCAGCAGTAACATCTACATAATAATAACAATGATAAGCTTGTCAATCCATCTCATCGCCCTTCCTTTTAACGAATCGAGGAAGCAGCTCCTTTTGACATTGCTTTCTTACCAAAAATTGAAGAACAGCAAGTATTAATAAAATTAAAGACTAATTTAAAAAGCGAGGAGTTTGTCGTTACTTTCGAATTTTAAATAGGTATCTAATTTTTAAAAAATCGCGGGGGTTGTGATTTCACGAAATTTTATTAAAAATTATTTTTTAATCTTCAATTTCATTCATTTAATGGTGTCAAAATGAGATATTCCCCTATTTGTATAAATATGGATTTCAATATTTTTAAACTTTTCAAAAAGGCTTACTAAATCATTTTCTTGTTAAAGGTGAACATAAAAAACCATCTAAATGAACATAAAAAGAACTCTGAACGTCTAACGTAATTAGAAGCGTTGAATGTCTGAATATCGTAAGGTTTTATAAATTGAAAAAAAAAAATGCTAAACAACAACTTGAAGAAAATCAGTAAAGAATAAGTTAAATCTATTAAAAATAATATGCAGTTTATTAAACAGATTTAATGTTTCTGGGCAATTAAAAAAAAAATTTTATCTTGGCATTTTAAAAGCTGTTGGGGTTATTTTTCTTAACATTGATAATTTCAACAAAGGAAACCCTTCAAATATTGTTATTTTTTGAGTTATGCTAAATGAATAAATGTTTTCACAAATTAAATTTTTGTGACCTTCATGTTTGACACGTATAGCTACTGTCGAACGGCAATGCTAACATCTTTTCCAAAAGAAGTTTTAGGAAAAACTTCCCCCATATTTGCATTTTTATGGGAAAAATCCCTCATTTGCGTTTTTTGCATAAAACTGCCATAGAATCTATTCGTTTCTAAAATAACAGAATGTAATGGATGCCACCAGCAAATTTGAAATCTCCAGATGTACAAATTACCACTGGACCACTGTTTATATTAAGCCCATTACTAGAACATTGTTTTGACAATGGACTATTGTTTATATTACCACCATTACTAGAACATTGTTTTGACAATCGACCATTGTTCATATTACCATCATTACTAAATCATTGTTTTGGCAATATCCTTGTTTCATTGAATAAAACACTGATATCGTTAAATTAGTTGTAGCAAAACATTTATATTAAAATTATCTCCTGTAAAGCACTACAACAATGTTATGCACTGCTATAGTGCATTAATTATTTATAAAATTATAATACTTTAAAATTTTAATTTTTACTTAATTAAAAAAATAATGAATTAGAATTATTTTGGACATTTTTGCAGCACATCAGATAAAGAAAAATTGAATTTCTAACCGTTAATATTTTTTAAATTTTAGGAAATACCAATAGACAGATAAATCTCTTTTCTTAATTTATACAGAGATTTACGATTTTATATCTGTTTAATTTTTATGCCTTATATTTTTAAGCAGTTTTATGAAATTGACAAAAGAATTCATAGTTTCATAACTGAGGAGTTTTTGCAAAGCATTTTCTCATGGGATGAATCAATTTACTTAAAATAAGTTCGGATCGCTGTTAAGAATTCGAATATGGCATACTTACGGCGCACGAAAATGTCGGTAACTTATCTACGTGTAAAGTAACATCTTTACGTCAGCGACTGGAAGTCAAAACATCAGAATGTAGATCAAAGTCCGAGGGAGATCGCCCGGTCAATAAACGAGAAGAGGTTGAAGTGTTTATGGGGGAAACTGATAGCATAAATGACTTGTTTACACCCGAAAAATATGTATACGTGTAACACATTCCTGCGATTTCCAAACTAGGAATCTGTAATGTTACGTTACGATCCAGTTGAGAGTGGTTGGTCTCAATTCCACAGAATCATGGCTCTATGTTGCCTCTGTTATGGCTGCTACATGTCTCATCCTAAGTCGAATTTACTTTTAAAAAATATCCTTACTTTATAAAATATTACTTTATCAGTAAACTTTACTTTTATAAAAATATTTTTTTTTTTTTTTTACTTAAAAGTAAGCATGCACTAGGAAAATATTTTAATCAATTTTTTACCATTTTATTGCAGATTAGATCCTTTGTCAAAAAACATGCTGGCTTCTGGATGTCAGATTTCATTTGATTTCTAAGATATTTATATATTATTTTTACGATATTACCAAAAGCATATTCTATTTTAAAAATGGGGTAAAATACATGCCATGACACGTAGGTAAGGTGAGACATGTCTATGTTTGGATTATATGTAAAATTGTACAAGCCAGTTTTGATGAACATATATTTCTAAGTAAGTATTTTTAGACATTATAAAGTATTGTACTCAAAATAAAAATTTAATTTCGAAAAATTATTTTTGTTAACTTATCGAATTATTGACGTTGGCATAAGCAATGTAATGCCAACTTCAATAATTCGATCAATTTAGCAATCAATAAATGAAAATAATTCTGGAATATCGCAACTGTGCAAATGGACTACTGCAACCACAAACGAACGAGGTGGGGCCATACTACTTTGTTTTGCAGTGGCACACTATTATTCCAAGTAGTGATGTGAAATCTCTCTCCTGTAATAGCAATTACTTCTAGTAGTCATGTGAATATATTTAACGGCTTAACGATATGTTGATAACATTCAACTTTTTGTGTTACCTTTCAAGTCGCGTGATCCTGGGACCATTATCCGACATCACACAGATGAACCTCAAGTGCCTCGATATCTGTGCATTGCTTCGGTGCTACTCAAACTCTGCTTCGTTATCAACGTTACAGGCCATATTGCTAATTCAATATGCATGGGATATAATAGATCACAAGATCAGGCAACACAAAATATCGAAGATTGTGAACAATAAATGATAAATGTCTGATAAAATCTAATTCAGAAGAGCACTTTTATTCTGTATTATTAAACGTTCTTTAAATTAACCATTTTCAATATTCAATAAAATAGGTTTATTATTGTATAATCATTGTTTTATATATAAAAAATCATCGTTCCCCCAGTAAGACTTTTAAATTACTTTAGATATTGGTTCTACATCGCAATCTTGTATTGTATACACTATCTTACTAAAAATTCCTTAACTCCTCAATAATAAACATCAAATGGTTAAGTCAGGCATTCGCAATTTGTCTCAAACTGATTGTCCATTCATTAAACACTTTATACTTTAAAGTATACTTCAATGCATAAGTATTTTTATACTTTACTATATTAGCATTTTTTAATGTAACTATTTTATTTTTGTAACTTTATTTTATAGATGGGAAAAAATGTCCTGACATTCAATATCTGTGGTTTATATTTCTTCTTTTCCTTTTCCATTGGTGCAACAACTCCATGATAGGCCAAAACCGTCTGCCTAATGGTATATTTAGAGACAGAAGATGCTTTCTTTTTACGGGGTATGGTTTTCAGACCTACGTTCAACGTTCTTGAACCATATTAGATCGGGACATACAGTTTAAAGTGGATTCTGAACCACTACAAACATTCATTTAGGTACCACTACAAACATCCATGAGCCACTACAAGCATCCATGTAAGTACCACTACAAATATCCATGCAAGTGCCACTACAAACATTCATGAACCCCTACAAACATACATGTAGGCCCCACTACAAACATCTAAGTCGGTACCACTTCAAACATCCATGTAGACAACTACAAACATCCATGAACCACTACAAACATCCATGCACCACTAAGATTCGTATCCGAAACCTGTGGCACCGAGATCCAGAAAGGCGGTTTTCATTTAATTGAAGTAAAAGGTCTATTAATTAAAAAAAAAGTTTGAAAGGTCATAATTTATGAGGGTAAAAATCTATGAATATTCTCACTTTTTCAGTCTATGGTACTAATTTATGATTGTTTCAATTGCTTCTACTTAAATAATGTCTTGGTTTGTCGTTCTACGGTCCTCTTGTGCACACGAGGGCTACAATTTAGACCGGGACATACAATTTAAAGTGGAGCTTGTAGTACCAAAGGCCTGAACGTTAGCCACTTGGCCACCAGGTCGTTTCAACTGTTTGAGATTATTTAAAATTTTATACTCCATAAATTAACCTCTTTAATCCGCTGATCATTTTTTTCTAATATTAACCATTTCTATATATATATATATAATATATTGTAAACTATCAAATTTCATTTTCAAAAACCATATTGGCGTTCCCATTCTATTAATAAAGTGTTTAAGATTGAATTTCTAGAGGAACAAACAAGCAATCTTGGAGATTTATTTTAATTTGCTCATCTCTCATGCAGCTGAGAATGAAAATATTTACAAGGCGGCTCGCTGACAACGTGTTTGGAAGAGCGGGCGACGCGATCAACGGCTGCGATAACAGACGCTATCGCTCGTCTCGTTACAACTGTTTGTTTACTATGCACCATCGAGAGGCAAGATAAGCAGTCGTCTGGCGAGCAGATTCATTCAGAACTTTCCCCGCCGGACAATATCAAAGTTAAACGGTTTCATTGAAAAGAAAAATACCAAAGAAAAAAAAATGATCGTGGCCTTTAAAATCTCAAAGTGGTGTGAGCAATTTTTTAAAACTTTGATTCATATCTATCAAGATTGAAATAAATAAAGAAAACTCTGAATCGTTCACGTGCCTACAAAACGCTAACAAAAAATCAAAATGTAAGTATTGGGAAATTATTGTTTTAAGAAATGATTTATTGGTGGTAAATTATGATTTTTTTCAGTCGTGTTTGGCAATAGTAAAATAATCTGAGGACTTTATACAGGCTAAACAGAGCTCTTAGACTAAAAGTTTAACACTGCAGTATATAATTGCTAAATAATTAATTACATAATACCATAATAATTAAAGAATATTGCACATAACACAAATTAAAACAAAAAATATAACAAACATTAAACAAGAACAGAGTTTTTCTTTTCTTCTAAACAAAAGAAAATACATGAGACATTGCATATAAATGTTGTAGACTTCATATAAAGAGATTCATATAATTCATGAACCACATAAAAAAGTTATCATTCAACATGCCAAGATTTCATATGTCAGGTATCGGTAGCCTCCAGTAATTATAACCATCTTTACTACTTTAACAGATTTACCTCCATGTAGATGACAGTCTTCAACATCTTTTCTTTTTAACTCTTACCATTTCTTCTTAAAAAGACTTTTCTCGGATTGTCAACCTTTTTAGTTCTGGCCTTTGAGAGCGTTCATAATCATTCGAATTCCATGAATGCAAAACTTCGTTTCTTGCCAGTTACCTTGTCTCAACGACATTTACACTTTCGATGGATCGTATGCATCGAAATATTCATGAAGACCTTCTTCACCCCAAGTGATCACACAATCCATTTGCATTCATTATATTAACAGATACTCCAAGTCTCGAGTTTATATTAATCTTCACGAGGTACAACACGTTTTGAGCTAATCTCGCGACCGGCCTTGTTTCTTCTTGGGCATAGTCAGCCCATGAGCAACTATCTCTCACCCAGTTTCTCAAAATTTATTTTAAAAAAATCTTTCAATATATTTATAATTCCAACCATTAATAAAAATCTTTTAATCGACTTATTCCTTCTTGTTTCCTGGTAAGGTGTTTGTATAATTTCTGGTTCAATGCCTTGTAGTGACCGAGGAAATGAGCATCTCATTAACCAACTTCGTCGATGTTATGCAAACTACAGAACACTGCCAGTTGTATAAAAGGCTAGAAGTTACCAAAAAGATTATTACCTTTTTATTGTCATCTGTATAGCCAATTCCTCTTTCATCGAACACCTATATAATCTTTTATACTTCCTTCGCCTTCTTCTTCAACAAGAATCAATCAAGTTATGTCTAATAACAACATATTTCAGCACTCATGCCCACAGTACCTTCAATAACCATACTCACAACTTTAATCGATAATGTGTAAGGGGTGGGTTCATTTCTTCTTCGAAATACTTGGGGGTCAGCACCGACTTCTAACTTCTACTTATTAACTTAGAAAGAGAACAGGGAGGTCAACAGAGTATTATTTTTTTTGTTTTCAACTATAATTTGATTCACTCTTAATGCTATTGACCTTCCTGTGATCTTGAGACAATGACAAAGCAAATGTTGCTTTTGTAATGTTTTAGATCGTTTTTAGTTTCAGAATTTTATATGAAAACTCTTTTTAACCCGACTGCCACAGAGTGTCATAGTCTTAGCATAAGCTTATATTTGTTTCCGTTCAAAATTCTGATATTTAATATATAACTCCCAGATTTGATGTATAAATGCTTTCGCTCTTCTCCGGATACTATCATAATCATCCAATAAATCCGCCATTTTTAATACCGAAATAAATTTTTGTCCAGCTGTCAATGAGATGTTGTCTCACTTAGTTTAGTTGAGTACCCTTTTTTTGAATTAATAGCCACCATTAGCGCTTTAATAAATCAAAATCATTGATTCCTATATCATTCATCCAAATATGTTCTTAATTTAAACGCAAGGTCTTTCCATGATGTTTATGTTGAGTAAACCATATTCTACAATTCTCGGCACTAAACCCAAAAGGTTTTCGAAGTAACTCTTTCACGTAGTTTCTTCTTTCTAGTATTCGCCGGCTTTTCTTGACTCTTTAGCTATTAGCTGAACTATGTCCGATGAGAAAAGAGGTAACAACTGAGAAACCCAAACGATTTTATTTTTAACATCTTTCTAGCTAGACGTTCAAAGAAAATCCCAGAGAAGACTGATGTTATCCATTCTCGGATCAAATTTTGCACAATCTATTGTAGATAGTAGAAATTCCGCTTTGGGATCGTTTCTTCACTGATCACTGAGTGGAACTCGATGTCGAGGCCTGAATTCTCAAGTTCAAATTGTCTTTCTTCCCATTTTTTTCTTTCCTCTTAAGTGCTTCATTTTATAGTATTTTAGTTATAATCATCTTTAATAGTTTTTTCACAGTCTCCTCTTCGGTATTAAAATGCAAGTCCCGGTCTAATTAGCCTAAAGTGTGCACAAAATTACAGTAGAGCGACAAAACCAAACCAAAGATCTTCGGTATGCCTTTGACTTTACTATCACATTCTTTATTTCTATTATTTTTCAATCCTTCCACCATCTAATTTTTCCAACTCAAAAACCAATTCTTGGAGGTTGCATTTCATTAGAGGTCGGAGGTGGTCACATTCTTAAAAGAGTATTCAATCGCAGAATAAATCTGATCGTTTCATTCGTCTGAGAATATTAAATAAATTCAATTGAAGTTGAGAACAGTTGTGTTTAGGGTAAATTGTGTTAAGATTTAATTAATTAAGAAACTATTTTGAGAAATAGAGATAGCAAATATTCGATTGCAAATTTACTGTAAATACCGTATAGTATTCTGAACAAAACCTGAAGGTGATTATTTGTGTAACCAGTGAGGGCAAAACCACGTCGTCGTTAAAGTGAGCCATTCGACAGGATAAGCTCGATAACTAGGTAAATAATTTTGTTACTATCTGGACAAATTTTTAATCGCTATATATATTTTACTTAGAGGGATATTTGTTGATAACATAGAGTGTAAAATCGTTTCATTTCACTATCTCCTAGTCATAGCGGACGAGTTAGATTCAATGAGGGTTACTGAACTTAAAATTTAACTATGAATGATGATAGCTGTAAAAATATCCAGGTTTTTGAGAAAGACTGTACAGTTTCTTTCATCAAGGTAAGAAAATTAAAGAAATAAAGACAAAAAAAAAAAAAGGGTAGAATAAAATTAAAAACTCAAAATTAATAGAATTTATAATTTCAATAACAATTTAGAGAAAATGATATTAATTCTGAAAATACATGGTCATTTACATATCTAGCGTATGTATATTATCACTTCCTGGTCCAAAAGGCAGAAGGATAAAATTTACGTTCTTTTAACTTTGAAAAACAACTCGTTTGTTTTCAACAAAAAAGATATCAGAAGAATTAGAAAGTGAAATTTTGTTAAATATCTGTTAGGAGAGAAGGCCGTTAATATCTTAGTACACTTGATAGATGAAGAAATTGCTCAATGCGATAAAATTAAACATATACTCTCAGGGAATTTGAGACAAATTCTAACGCGTAAGCTTACAAAGTTTTAAAAGGACCCAGGCGGTAAAGGAAGCACATGTTCAGTCCGTTGGGAGTATTATTGTAATTTGTATAATATTAGAAATATTGTATAGATTAAGGATTTAATTCTTAGATTTATGGAATCCTGGAGTCATATGTGGTTTAAACCTAAGATCTTGTGGTGTGATTACTCATATATCTTACATCCAATCTTTTTCGGAAGCACATGCAAATGAGCGTAAACAAATGTTAGAAAATGAGACCAATTTAAGACTTGGAAGATAATGCTTGTCGAATTATGCCAGGAGGGTTGGAAAAGAAGCAATGTGCTTTTGAAAGTTATTTTACTATTGATTGTGGGAAAAAGTTCTCCAAAAGTAAAAAGAAAGTAGAACCAGTTGTATCGGAAGTTTATTCTGATTTCTTTACCAATCCTCCTGTTGTTGGCCTTTTAAATTTTGCGTACAGTAAGAGTAAATGTGGGTGGAAAAGTGATGGAATATATCGGATGTCCAGTTATTTGTAGCTAGCTAGTTTGATCTTCCCTCATTGGGAGATGAATATGATAAGATCTATTAATCACCTTCCTTTGGGTTGAAGTAAAACTTTTAAGATTGCAGTTACGTTAAATAATGGAAAATCATTTATTCATACTATTAAGTGCTCCAAGGAGGTTGTATATAAAGTATTATCATCATCATGGAATTTTAAACGGTCAAATGACCTAATATGAGGAATTTAAATGTATATTTAGTACAATTTATTATTTATTATTGTGTAGTTGTGTTCAGTAATTATGTTTTACCTGTTTCTGTTGATTTTGTTGTGATTTTAAAATCAAATTCATTTAATTCATTACCTAAAATTAATTTTTTATATATAATGTAATTTCTTAGTAATAATTCCATTTTATTTTACTTTTGTGGCATTAATTAATTTCTAATAATTTTTGACAATAATTAGTGACAATAACATTTTATTTGTGAAGGTTACTATCGTAGTCTTAATTAATGGATTAATAATTTTTCGGATTAGCGTGTTAGAATTATTTCATTATATGTTAATATTAACTTTTTATTTTTAAACTGTTATATTAGTAATCGATTTTAAATTGTTTAATTTTTTATTTCTTTTATATCTTGTGTATACGAGAAGAGTGGGATAAGAGGAGATGAAGCATCAGTTTTAATTTTTTAAAATTTATTTAAGTTTAAGATGTATAATTAAAAATAATTTAAAACAGAAAATATGCCTATTTTATTATTTGTTCCAACTTCAAGGAAAGAATACAAAAATTATTAAAATAATGTTACAAATAAAAGACAAGAAGCTCAAACAATCACATAAAGACATAACTTTTACTATATTGGATAATGACAATCGCAATGAAAAAATAGACTAAAAACTTTGCTTTAATAGCTCTCTTACTTGGCAATACAAGGTCGTGTTGGAAGTCGTTACAAAATGCCGTATAGCTTTGAAGGTACTTCTATCATATATTTGAGCTGTACTTTTCAACTTAGATCCCTTTGATGCACTGTTTAATTCAATCATACGAAGTCAATTGAAACCCGTCTAGGAATCCCCCCCAAATTGCACTAAAACGGTGAAAGTACCTTCTGTTTGTATGTTTCATCATACTACAATGTGGAACGGATATAAAAGCGAATGTGATACAAATGCTCTCCCAACCAGTCATGATCCGACAATAGTTATTGGGCCATAATCTCCAGTAGCCTCATATTCATAATATTCTTCATCTTTTGCCTCGACTCTAACGTGTAATTCATTTTTTTTTTACTCCAACTTGCCAATACAAGGTCGTGTTGAATATATGTGTTGAATTGAATTAATTAAAGTCTGGAAGATCAGCAAGCAATTGTAATCAAATGTAAAACAAATGTAAGAGCTGTCAGAGGTTAGGCGAAATATAATTTCCTTGGAGCGGTTTTTATAGATGAACATTTGAAAACCGATTACCAAGTGTATATTTCGTACAATTTCCTTCTTCAAATTGCTTATTTTTTCTCATTGATGCAAAAAAATGACTGGTATAGAAAATTGTTTATACAAATTGTTTATGCAATACAAAATTCAGCAACCTGAATGAGATATAATCGTGCTGTTTGGCTTCTATATCGGTCATGTCGATTCACTGACGATTCACAGAGCTTGAGAAATCTCCAAAATGAGAATGAATGAATGAGAATGAATGAGAAGAAATGAGCTCCAAATGAGAATTCCCTACACCTTCTATGTCACTCCCATTGCCTGACCGCCAATGGGTCTCCGCAATGGATTGGTTTGCAGAGAAAATTAATACAGTACTGAATATTCTTTTTTTTTTTTTTTTTTTCAATTTTGGATAGTGGAATAATGACAATTTTTAGACAACTTTCTAACTTATATTTTTTGTTGACGATTTTCATATATTAGATATTTTAATTTTTTTTTTTTTTTTTTTTTACATTATAAGTTTTAGAGAAATGAACCATCCAGAGTGAGGCAGTAAAACAAACTCAAAACACCCTTACCACTTTACGGGGCAACGGCAACGGACATTTCTTCAAGGAGTGCCTCTGCAACAAGACTGTCACTAAAACTCCATATCATCAGTTAAAATTAAGGAATTAAAATATAAGTCATCAATAAAAAGTTAAAATTTAACATGAATTAATTGCTAGAGTAATAACTCTGGAAAATAAAGATAAAATAATAAGTAAAAGATAGAATTTATGTAAAAATTAAAAATAAAGATTTTTAAAAATAAAATAATTAAGAGTGAAGAAATAATTAGGGGTCCATTGCACATGCCAGCTTAAAATTACAGAAGCTAAATTAAATTTCTAGATATAAAAAATGACCAGTGGTTAAATTTATAATTAATCAAGAATCATCTTAAAGATTCAAAGATAAAAATTAAGTAAAAATAAAATAAAAAGACACTTACTGGATACAGCAAACGATCCACACGGGAGGAAGAAAAAGTGAGGAAAAACGAACCGAAGACTAATAGCAACAACATTTAAGCTTTAAAATTTCTGCAGCATATTAATTCGAATATTTGAACAAAGTTCGTTATATCGTTATATTCGAATAAAGTTCGTTATATCGTTATATTCGAATAAAGTTCATTATATCGTTATATTCGAATCAAGTTTCGCAATTACTGTTTGAGGCTGATCAATGAAGTATAAAGGACGATCAAAAAGTTTCCATTAGGGGGTGGATTTCAGCGTATATACAAATTAGCTCATTGCCGGTTATAAAAAGCACACCATCATCGACACACGAGATTATTATGGCGTTCATTTATTTCCGAAGATTGAGTGGAAAATGCTGAAACATTAACAATGGCTACGCAAATACCAACAAGACCAACTTGCTATTATTCTTCGTTTAATATCCGAAGGACAAAAAACCGGTAGACATTCATCGGGGAATAGAGAATGTGTATGGAGAAGCACGTCTGTCAAAAACCTTTAGTGGTTGAGAGAATGAACTGTCGGAAAAGCGATGTTTATCCTGTTCTTTGATTACCAGGCCTATTGCTTATAGATTTCAAGGATCCAGTTGTCTCCATCACTAGCTTAACGATACTGCGAAACGCTGGAGAGATTAAGGCAAACAATTAAGATAAAACGTCCTGTAAAACTGCGGAAAAGGATAATTCTGCTTCATGCTAACGCACTTTCGCACATCTCAAATGTCATAACTTGGAAGTTACATTAACTGTATTCTGAATTTCACGCCATAGATTCTTTAAAAAGTCTTTGAAAGGTCGACAGATCCTATCTAATGTAGAAGTGCAGCAGGTTGTGTCGAATTTCTTCAAGCAGCAGAAAGACAAATTTTACCAAAGAGTTATACTTAACCTGGTCAAACTGTAGGATGATTGGCTAAATACTCGAGGTGATTTTTGCACGACTGGCATACCAAATCTGGTACCAAATCCAAACCAAAATCTGGTACCAAATCCATACCAAAATCTGGTACCTTAGAAAGAAAACGTTTTGTTCGTCTCCTATATATATTCTATTTTTGGGCTCATTTAATTTAAAAATATAAATATTATAATTATAAAAATTAAGAAATATATTTCTATAATTCTTATATTTCTACTGTATGTTGTACAATTTTATTATCCTGTTTCAGTTATTAAAATGTCAAAAGTGAGCACTGATATATATATATACATATATATATATATATAGGATGAGGACAGGATAGGAAGATAGGATAGGACGATTTCATTGCAAAATGTAGGGGTGGTCATAATGTTTTGGCTCTTGAGTGTATATATATACATTTTTGCAATGAGCTCGCCTGGATGGCGTGGAAGGCACGTGATCAGGTGGAAGTGGTATTTAACTGCTGCTGGAGAGTCTGAAGAATCATTCTTTCACTTACTTCTGTGTGTCTTACTTCTGTGTCTCGCATGGTGAAGCAAAACCGGAGCCAGACAGTGGCTCAGCTGACAGCCCAATACAATGCATGGCCAAGAATAGTATCGGAGCACACTATTCAGCGGACACTGTTGTATATGGGGCTACGCAGCAAACGTCCCACTCGTGTGCCTTTGCTGACCCAGCGTCATCGGCTGAGCTGGGCCCGGGAACATCGTGACTGTTCCATGGATCAGTGGGAGAGTTTCCCTGGTCAGATGAATCACGGTTTGTCATTCATCACGCCGATGGCCGTGTCAGGATACGTCATCTTCCAGGCGAACAGTTGCTCCCTCAATGTACAGTAGGTCATACACAGGCTCGTGGTGGCGGTATTATGCTTTGGGGGACGTTCTCTTGGGCGTCTCTAGGACCCGTGGTTCTGGTAGAGCAGACCATGAATGCTACAATGTATCTGAACATCATTGCGGACCAGTTGCACCCTTACATGGCCTCTGTTTTTCCAGCTGGAAATGGAATGTTCCAACAGGACAACGCCCCTTGCCACAAGGCTAAAATTGTGTTAGAGTGGTTCCAGGAACATGATGCTGAATTCCAGTTAATGTCCTGGCCGCCTAACTCACCGGATCCCAATCCGATAGAACACATTTGGGATGTCCTGGGAAGGCAGCTCAGAGTTCAAAGACCACCAATTCGCAATATCTCGGATTTGCGTGATCGTTGCTTAAACATCTGGTACAATCTGTCTCCGGCCATCTACCAAGGACTTGTGGCATCCATGCCAAGGCGGGCTAAAGCTGTGTTGCACGCCAAAGGTGGGCCAACTCGTTATTGACAGGTGGTCATAATGTTTTGGCTCTTGAGTGTATATATATACAGATATATATATATATATATATATATATATATATATATATATATATATATATATATATATATATATATATATATATAATTTTTATTTAATACATTTCTGCACTCATTTGAAATTTCAATAACCATTTGGTACTTTAACCCAGATCTAATCAGGAAGTGCTTCAACATCCACATCCTTTACCTTAAAGGAATGTCTGAGCTCCAGTATAGTGATGTGATGGTGTAGTAGTAGTAACCTAACATCAGAACTTCCACGACAACAATCAGAATGAATCGCATGGCATAACTTGGCTGACTTCATAGGCGACATTATTACGCAATGAAGGTAATAGGGAGTTGTTTCAACTTTCACTTCCACTCATTTTGTTATATTATTTCATCTTATTGAACCCACAATACACATCCTATCGTCTTTGTGTATCTTTGCAATTTCATCTACACCAACCCTTAACCTTAAAAGGACGCGATGTGATGTGATGTAATAGTAGTAACCTAGCATCAGAACTTCGACAGCAACGGTTAGGATGTCCCAATTTGGTCAACAACGATTAGTATGAATTGCAAGACACAACTTGGTTGACTTCATAGGGTGAATTATTACGTGATAAAGATATACAAAAATTCAAAAACTGATATTTCCTTCAGATGATTTCTTAAACCGATGATGACAACTATTGTCAAATTATTGTGTAACTTTTGTGATAGTGATGATATTTATATTTATTAAATTTACTTTGATTTTTATTTGCAAATGAAAATTTTAAATCGAATATCCATTAATTATTTTGATTTTCCATTTTCTTTTAAACGGAATTTAAAGACGCAACTTAGAAACATGCATTATGTAATTTTCTACAAGAGAAATAAAAATTTTTAACGAAAATGAAAGAGATTCATTGTAAACAGAAATTACGTTCATGATTTCGTATTGACTGAAATTATTGCGTATTGACCGAAATTATGTTACATGAAGGAAATGATTGCTTAATGACTTAAGTAACTTCATATGACTGTATATTGGCTTAAATTGCGTAACATGACTGAAATAATTGCATATTGACGGAAATAACATTACATGCTGAAATTACAATATATTCACTGAAATTATGTGACATATTTAATGAAAGCATCCAGTACATAACGTTCACATGCTGAAATGCCTGCATTATATCAGAAGGCCTTTAAATTTAGATGAAATTTCCACTCTATCTTTTATACATCTTCCTTTATACATGCCTTTTATATAAAGAAAGAGGTTTTTAGTGAATGGTCTTCCTAATAATTTTCAGGTTACATGTATTTACTCAATCTCCCTGCCCTTCTCCTAAGTCTACTTTTATTTCTTGGCACATTCTGCCACTTATGTGAGAGGTTAAAGCCTTATCGAAGCTCGAGAGACCCCTCAAGCATAATTTTACTTTCTCTCAGTCAGTAAACAAGGCAGATAAAAATGTTTACTTTCACCATGAGCCTACGTTGGCTTTCGACCTTGACCTACTATGTCTGAGTTCCAGCCGTTATTACTCTATGGACCCTGTCTACGGGAACTAGGTTAATTTCAGGGTGCACAAACTGTTGTTTACAGACTGCTGTGCACAGAAAAAAAGCGTTGAAAATTAAGTGTTATATATTCATTATTAAAATAAATATTTATATTTATAAGGCAACAGACTTATCTGTGCATATTCCCTAAAACTTAAAATCTACAACACTTAGAATTATTTTTTGTCTGAAGCGTAGACAAATGTTATGGAAACATTGTTTTTAAATTAAATAAAAAGTATAATTATTTTTAAAAAAGCTCACAATTCTAAAATGGCACTAGTGTTCGGTAAAATGTTTAATAGAGCCTAAAAAAAATTATATAGATAGGGTATCCTACTTCCAGTCTAGCACATCTAAATTAATTCTTAATTTTCACCTACTTAAATCGAACACAAATTTATTACTTCTAAATGATTCTTTTTAATTAAATAAAAAATGTAACTATGTTTAAAAAGCTCACAACCCTAGAAGGGAACTGGTGTTCGATAATAAGTTTAAGTCTAAAACTAGTTAGTCTAAGTCTAGTTAAGCCTAAAACAAATTAAGTAGATAGGGATCCTGTCTTCAGCAAAGAACATCCAATTAATCCTTAATTTTTTTTTCTTCTTAGGTCGAAGACAAATTTATTATATATAAATGATTATTTTTTAATTAAATAAAAATTGCAATTATGTTTAATAAACTCACAGTTCAAAAATGGAACTGATGTTCGGTAATAAGTTTAATAGAGCCTAAACAAAAAATTAATGGATAGGTACTACCTCCAGCCTAACACATTATTAACAGATAATGCGAAATTTCAAATAATTTTCTAAAAGTTAAATTTTTATTAAAAAAGGCTATATGTATAATGTCTCATATGTTATCTTTTATCACAATTTGAAAAAAAAAAAAAAAAAACATCTTCTTTCTTCCCCCTTCCCTCCAAGAAAGAACCCAATTACAGTGTTTATGTAAATGGACATAGGTTTAGGCGAGCAATTAGAGCAAATTCAGCAATACCTTTATCGTTTAAATTTCGACTAGTATTTTTTTTATAGAGAAACAACAATTTTTTTTGATTGAATTTTAATTGTATTCTAAACAACATTAGTTTTTCCCATCCACTAAATGTAGCATATTTTACATACGTAGTTTATTAATTCTTATAATTTTGTTAATATTATATTGCATTTGTCATATCATTTAATGATTCTCCAGTTAGATTAATAAAGGTATGAGTTAAGAGTAATTTAGATTTTGACGATTTCAAATTCAAAGCAATTTTAATATGATTTCAATTCAAAACAATTTCAGTATACGATTTAAATTTCAGAAATTCAGTTTATGATAATTATTTTCAAAACAATAATTGTCACATACACACTCACAAAAAGTACAAAAATTAAAAAAAAAAAAAAAAAAAAAAACACTGTAAGAATTGAAAAAGAGAAAATTCAGACTTTGCTTTTGCCAGGCATTTTCGGTGTTTTTCGCCCATCGACCGTTCTCTCTAGAACAAGAAGTCGCCGGAAATAGACGTCTAGACATCGTTTGACACACCCTACTCATCACCCTCTTCCCCTGTGTTCTCGACCCAGACTCATTACTCGGAGGGGGAGGGAGTTTAAAGTACCCGCTTGAACAGACGATAAATATCGGCCAGACGCAGAACCCAGAGTACATCGTATGATCAGGTCATTTTTGGGCAATTGATACCACTGGCATCCAAATCACAAGAAAGTCGTTGAGAGAAAAAAAATTGACTCTCTCGGTCTTCTTCGACAATTAACTTCTCAGCGGGGATAAAAAAAAAAAAAAAAAATTAAGAAGAAGAAGAAGAGAAAAAAAAAAAAAACCCAGCGTATTGTATGTATGCAGTATAAAGTTGCTGAAAAAAATTAAATTGTTGTTGTATATTAGATACACAATTGCAATAATACAAAACAAATTATTTTAGCCTAATCAATTATTTTAGTATAACTAGTCTAACCTTAACAGTCTGGTTGTGGTTGCTTTTTGTTTTTAATGGTGTCTTGTTAACTGAAAATGTTTCAAAAATAATATCCAATCATAAATTTAATAGATATAACAAAAAAACAAAAAAAACAACAAAAAAAACGTAACCATAGAGGACTCTCTACACACTTTTCTAATATTGAGGTGGAAGTGTTTTTGCTGTTACGTGTATGGGTATTTTTATACATAAAATAAGACATTGTTTGTCTGTTAATATTTCCTAAAAAATTACTTACTCAATTTATTACATTCTTGTATGCAGGCAAAAATTATGAAAGAATTCTTGTTAGTTATTTTTTAATTACATAAAAACATTATTTTATTATTTATGTTACTGAGGAAGTTGGCCTTTTTTTCTTCATTGCCAAAAAAGAATTACGGATAAAAAATGTTGCAATCATAGAGTAGAAATAAAATTGAGAGCTCTTCACTATTCAGAAAAACAGAATGTTGAGCTCAGCCATAAAATAACTTGATCAGTAAATGAGAATTACATAATTATTCATTAAAATAGGAATAACTACATTATAGAATAGTATAATAGCGATAGAATGGGACTACAGAGTATGTTAAATAATAGAAAAACTATTCTTTAGAATAGGATAAGAAATAGAATAACCAGAAAATAGGAATAAATATACTATATTATGATATTAGCTACTGTATAAAGCAGACATTAATTAATAATCTACAGTAAAATTGCTTTAAAAACATTTGATATTCAAATAATTCAACTTGTGAAAAGTATAAGGCGTACCGGATTACGGCCAGTACCAACAGGGAAATCTTTTCACAAATGTCTTGAAATAGCCAGACATGAAATGCAAAACCACTTTAGTGATAAAAATAAAAGTAACGCAAGTTTAAATTCGGTACAATTAAACAAAGTGCAATTTTCAGTTCATGATAGGATTGGACTAAGACGGCTGTAAACGTACAGTTACGATTGAAAAGTCACATTCTATGCATTATGTGATTCCTATTTTTCATCCTACTGGCTGATGTTAAATTTACATTTAGTTTATCCTATTTTATTACTACTCAATGAAGTTAATATCTCCCGTCCTTATCTCTATTAAAACTTAAGTTGACACTGTATCGCGATTGAAAAGTCGCATTCTAGCTCCTTTTCTCCACGCATTTTCCTATTTTATTACTACTCAGATAGACAATTACAAATTTTTGCATTTTCTCAATATACACATATTTATTAATTAAAAATATGCTATTATACACAAATAAATTATAGTTCTCAAAAATAAAGCATCAATAAAATATGCTTAATAAATTAACAAACTACTATCTAATGATAACTAAGATAGCATAAATAATCTCTTTAAAAATGGCAAAATATCAAAAATAAATTTCTAATTAAAACGACAAATATTTAAAATTTATGTAAATTTACTTTCATTTAGACATCACACATTTGTTTGGAAACGCGTTGTATGATAGGACTTTTTTTCCCATCCCGCCAATTGTTAGGTAGTCGCCAAAAAAATCGCCAAGCATCCATCGCACATGTTAACTTATAAAAATCTTGAAATACATGCCTATAACTAATTCTAAATTGGTTAAAATAATTTCTGAACAGTAGATTATTAATACAACTATCTATCAAAATAAAATTTTTTTATCTAATATGCTGCATTATGATATAAACTATGAGATAAATCAAATAAATTGAATATAATCAATAAAATTGCTTTTAAAACATCAAATATTACAAATAATTAAATTCTTACACATCTGTGAAAATAATAAGGTGCTCGCTTCACAAATTTCTCGGCAGAAGCATGTGCAAAGTTTTGTTTAATCATTTTTCTAGTGTAAACAAAAAGGCCAGTTCTTTACAAATCATTGTAGGTATGACCAAGCCTTTTTGCTGAATACACACTTGCCACGTGACGAGCATGTTGATTTCAACTATTATTCCATTTTTAACGTTATTAGATATTTTTACAGTAGCGACGGATATTGTTTTTTAATATATGATTTTTATATTCGTCTCATGAATTTTATACAAAAGTCTATAAGTTATTTTTTACTGATCTTTAATTTAAGTCTTTTAATAAAAAATAATGAGTGCTGAAAAATCAAAAATATTTTATGCTTTTCATTCTTATTGAAAATTAACTGCCAAACAGACTGCAGTCAACAACAACATCAGGTCCTATCTAATTGAAATGATATACAATTTGAATAGTTGGTATTTTGGAATATGGAATATATTTAAAACAATTATTGCAAGAATTCGCAATTAAATGGTGCTGTGACAACTCTACGTTATTTCCCATATTTAATCTCAAAAGAATCTTCTTCTCACAAAGCAAAAACTTTGCATTACTTCCAAGGATAAGTCGAATATTTCAATCTTTCAGGTGTGGGTTTTTTCGGTAGACTAATAAGGCATAAATAATGCAATAATAATAATAACAATAGTGAATAATAATGCAGATAATGAAATAATAAATAAGGAATAATAATGCAAATAATGTATTAATAAATAATAATAATGCACGTCACTAGAAGTTCTTAAGAGAGAATATTTAAGCCTTTGGAAAAAGATAACAGATCACCCCCTTGTGTCGGAGAAAATTTGCCAAAACTCCTGTTGAACGCTACATCAACTGCAATGGCTATATAAACTTATTGATATACTTTCTGTGATATATATATATTTTTGATAGAATAATGTTAAATATTTATTTTATCTTACTTATGAAATATCAATGTTGATAACAATTTATAGATTTTTATTTTCTAAGTTCGTATAATTTCAATTTTTCATATTGCCTTGTACAAGTAAATATATTATACATGCAGGAAAACACACGAACAAATTTTTGCGGGGAATTAAAATTATCTAGATCTAAATTTTTCAAAAATTTTTAAAAAAAATCTTTTACTGCCATAAAAATTTTAATAAGAACAGATATTTATATTTATTTACCTATTACCCGTAGAAATATCTACCAAATACATATGCATACATGTATTTTGGTATCCAATGCAAATAGTGAGAGAATTAAAGAAAAAAAAATACATCAAGTTCTATAAATTATTTTGTTGCTAAATTCAACGTTTGGATTTCTATATTTGATTTACAAATATCTTAAGAAATGTGCCGTTGTTGTTTACAAAAGTTCATAACTTCATCATTAGGGCATTCGCATTAGAATGATAGTTTTATAACAGATTGAACATCACTCAGATGTGTTACATTACATCCATGGCAAGAAAGGATGTTTAGTAGAAGGATCTAACCTGAAACTGAACGAAAATGTTCATCTTGAATCTTTCGATTGACTTTCCTTGGATTTCGAATCGAGCTTTCTCAATTTGAAACTAAATGGTGCTATCTTTCAGGCCACTACGGTCTTCTATAAAATATAAAATAGATTATTTTTGCTTTATAATATATCTAGGTTGTTTACTTCTATTTTGGTTACTGCTATTGTCCTTAAACTGCATTTTAGATTTACCCATTAGATAATAAAGGATTTGCCTTTCTTAATTGAAGATGAACTGCGTTAAAATAAGTTCTACTCATGAAGAACTTAATTTAACTGTATAAACTACACATTGGAGGATACAGGATTTCCACTTCTGAATTGAAGATTAACTCTGCTTAAATAGATTCGATGCATGAAGGAATATATTTAACTGTATAAACTACAGATTACAAGATACAGAATTTTCACTTCTTATTTGAAGATTAACTGTGAAAATAAGTTCGATGCATTAAGGAATATATTTAACTGTATAAACTAGACATTGGATGGATTTTGTACTACATATTATATTTGAAGGGACCCGTGTTTAATAACTCTGATGTTTAAATGACTTGATTGAATTTCATAAACTACTGAATGGATAATAAAGGATTTGTACTTCTAAATGGAAGAGGAACTGCGTTGAAAAAAAGTTCGAAGTATGATGGAATGGATTTACATTACACACACACATGCATATGCGTATAACTGGACAAGAGTTTGGTTCTATCTGATGGTTAAAATCACTAATAGTTTAAAATACGAAAGATTAAAATTGTGATAAAATATCACCTATTGATAGCAGTATTTCCAATATAAGAAACAAATAAAGATGTAGGAAGTTTTAGAAATATGCCTATTATATCTAATTTTCATAGAAAAATCATTATCTCATCCAAGCAGTATTGTCAAAGCAAAAGCAAAAAGGGGTTATGATGAAGGAGTGACACTGTTATTGTTGTAGGGCATATATAGTATTGTTGTAGGGCTCTTACTACTGTTTTGTATAATTAAGTCATGAAAATGTGATCTATTGTGCATGGTAAACTACTAAAATTATTAAAAGTATTTAGGAATGAAATCATTACAGATAGAGACAATCAATAAACAATTAAATGAATTGTTAAAAACCAGGAATGTTCCCCACACAAAAACGGTAAATATTTACAATGAATTATCATCAAGTTTATAGACAATGCGCAAATATTACTCTTTATAAGAAAGACAAAAATGTTGATAGCATTATAGAATACTAAAATTTAGATTATAAGGGAGATGCTTTTAATAATCGTGTGTCGTCAAAACCCAGATAAAAAAAATACCATGAAAAATTATCTTTTTTAGGTTCTTATCACTCTGCTTTTCCACTTTCTTTTTTCCCCGTGCAACATCTTGTTAGTGAAGAGTTATTATATCTCAATATATCAACACTCATATGAAAATCTCATTATCTTTGACACTGGGAAGGTTAAGTTTTTTGTTTTAATAAATAACATGTGGGAGGTGCTTATTTGTGGCTGGATGTGGCTTCTACACCAATAGGAAGCTTTGTTCACTACACGTGGCTAAAACACGAGCCCAAACTCTATGAGAAACACGCATCGTATTTTTTTTCATATGATTTTTATGCTGAATGTAGTCGAAAACATGTTTTTTATAAGCTGTTCGATTCATATAATTTAGTTTCCACGTGTATTCAAACAGTTTTTGATATTCAAGTTTTATAACAATTTAAGAGGTTTTGCAAATCATTTTTTTTCAAATCTATTTGATATCTTTTAAATTAGTAGCAAGAATTAAGAATTTAATGCGTGACTTCACAAAATATTGTTGCATTTTGATCAATTTTGATAGAGCATGAGCAAAGCAATTTTTATTAATCAATTTTTCAATATTCATACTTAAAAAAAGTTTATTAAATGATATAGATTCATTCAAATGGGTTGGAATTTTCTAACAATGATCACAACTACTTTATCGAGTGCAATCCTAAAATGGATAATATTTTTGATAATCTCCCCCAAATTGTGGCTAATATCAAAGTAGCCAACATAGTAGAGATGCAGAAATATAAGTAACAAAGTTTGAAATACTAGATCTAGACTTGGTCTTTGATTTTATCTTCTAGCTTATATCAAATAAGACAAATATTTTCTAATATTTAAGAGCTTCTTTTTTATTAAATTAGAGAAGAATCATTTTCCATGTTTTCACCTTTTTAAAAAATATTTAAGTCTAAAAATGGTGTATGCCATTAAATAATTGAAATAAAAATTCCATATTAGAGAGCTGATCCACTTTTACAACTTTTTAGCAAATTTGGCTTGTATAAAAGCACCGTAATTACGTCAAAAAGTTGCTTTTATACAAGCCAAATTTGCTAAAGTTATAAAGTGGGCGAATGCTTTTATGATTGTTTGAATCCATTATTTCACGGACATCTTTCTAAGTCAGTTGATAAAATTTCAGATTACGTGAGATGAATTAAATTAAATCAAAGCAAAAATATTATGCTAACTGGAGAAGGGTTTAAATAGGGAAATTAATAGATAAAGGGCTTTCAATTTGCTTAAGTTCAGTTAAGTTTTCAGTTTGTAAGACTTGACAAAGATGTGGATGGAAATCTAAAATACTGTACCATTGAGGAAGTCGCCAATCTTGCAACCGGAATATTTCGGTGGTGTTCCGCCAATTTCTTCAGGGTTACAAAATTTAATTAGAGGAATTTATTCTTTTTTTCGTACATAATTATAACTATTTTATTGTTACTTTGATTGTTATTTGCGGAATTTTTTTAAAATAAATAGGCAGAGAAATATATACTTTTTAAAAATAATTACTCCTAAATGTTATAGATTATTCCCAGAACAAAGGGTACCTAACTAGATTTTTTCGATATTATTTAATGTAATTTCATTAAATACTAATCAAAAATATACACTTATTTAATTTAAATGTGTGTAAATTGTTTAAAATAAATAAATATATAATATTTTTTGATATTTGTCCACGTACATATGTATATATATATATATATATATATATATATATATATGTATATGTGTATATATACACTGAAGTGACAAAAGTCATGGGATAGCAATATGCAAATTTTTCAGATGGCAGTAGCATCGCGTAGAACAGGTATAAATGCGCAGTGCTTTCGCAGAGCTTTCATTTCTGTTCAAGTTATTCATGTGAAGAGGTTTTGACGTGATGACGACGGGAATTAACAGACTTTGAACGCGGAATGTTAGTTGGAGCTAGACGCATGGGTCATGCCATTTCGGAAATCGTTAGGGAATTCAACATTCCCAGATCCACTGTGTCAAGAGTGTGCCGAGAGTATGAAATTTCAGGCATAACATCCCACCATGGACAGCGCAGTGGTCGACCGCCTGCACTTAACGACCGAGACCGGCGACGTCTGCAAAGAGTCGTAAATTCTAACAGACAAGCAACACTGCGTCAAATAACCGCGAAATCAATGTGGGACGTACAAGGGACTTGTCTGTTAGAACTGTGCGGAGAAATTTGGCTTTCTTGGGCTATTCCAGCAGAAGACCGACTCGAGTGCCTTTACTGACAGAACGACATCGCTTGCAGCGACTCTCGTGGGCACGTGAGCATATCGGTTGGTCCCTAGATGAATGGAAAAACCGTGGCCTGGTCCGATGAGTCACGATTTCAGTTGGTAAGAGCTGATGGTAGGGTTCGAGTGTGGCGCAGACCCCACGAAGCCATGGACCCAAACTGTCAGCAAGGCACTGTTCAAGCTGGTGGTGGCTCCGTAATGGTGTGGGCTGTTTTTCATGGCATGGACTTGGTCCTCTGGTGCGACTGGACCGAACATTGACTGGAAATGCTTATGTTCAGCTACTTGGAGATCACTTGCAGCCATTCATGGACTTCATGTACCCAAACAACGATGGGATTTTTATGGATGACAATGCGCCATGTCACCGGGCCACAACTGTTCGCGATTGGTTTGAAGAACATTCTGGACAATTCCAACGAATGATCTG